>CM076611.1:38589504-38785438 GCA_038502775.1 Hippodamia convergens | reverse complement strand
GACAGCTGACCCCGCCGGGCGATTTTAGCGCATTTCTATCGTCGATACTATCGGCAGACCCGGTTGCCACAATCGAATTATGTAAATTCCATCCCAATGGCCGCCAAGTCGATCGTCCGGTCGCTTGGCTAATCAATACCACGTCCGTTTTCACTTTTGTCGCCGAAGAACGAGAGGAGACCGATCCGCGAACTTTCCGAGCAGTCATTACGGCAGAACTTCGGGATTAACCGAAACGTCACCGCTCAACCGAGTGGGACAGTTACGAAGTTTAAATTGTGTTCATGCGAAAAGTTTTAATTCGTTAAAAATTTATACCGGCAGTATGAACAAAGTTATAAATCCACAAGTTTTCCTCCGGCCCCCGGCTGCCGGAGACGGCGAGAAAAAACTTTAATTGTTTTTCCGAACGAGGAAAGGGTACGGAATCATTAAAAATGCATTTCGGATCCTCCGACGTTGCTTTTCCGAACCGCGATCGGACTTACCCCTCGCAAACTTGAATTATTGGAGTTGGAGCGGTACCCCAAACAGATTTATTATAACTTATCCAACGGAACGCACCCCATACGTCATCCTGAAGAATTTCAACTTAATGAACCACTAAAAAACGCCTAAAACAGATCTGTGGTCATCCCACCCCTAATTAATTTTCTATGCTCGCAATTAAAATGCACGCCTGTTATGTCATCATCCATTTCATTGAAATTACAGTTTTCACATAAAATATGCCTATTCGGGACGAAATATCGTTGAAAATCCATCTCCTCAATTATTACCTATTAACTCCATGTCATCACAATTCTTCCTTCGAATAAAATCATAGGAGTTTAGGCGAGACTAAAAATTACATAACCTACAAGGAATAGGCAGGTATGTAAATTACAAACAGGTGATTAAAAAGCGTCATATTCGTATAATGAATGTACATCGAGGCATGATTAACGATTGTTTATTTCAAACGTTCTGAGGAACGAATATCGAAAAAATTACGAGATTCCAGTAATAGCATTATAATAGGACGAATTGCAGAGATAAAACGAGCGTTAGGATAGAAAGCGAAACTTATTATGTCCCAGTTATCGATACCAGCATTAATTTTCAAGTCACGAAGTTGAAATTACACTTCAGAGCTTCTAACCATCGACCACGTTGACGAAAACAATCGTACAATCCCATACGTGTACTGATTTAATTGGGATTTTATCCTACGAGGAATAGCTCACAAAGCAATCTGTTAATTAATAGGTACACAGAAATGAATACTTGTTACGTCTGTATCATAGAATAATTTATTCAGCTCCGATATGCTCGAGTTCTGTGAAAAAGAAACGATAGATTCATTATTCGTGAACCCGATAAGAAACACCGATAGGCGTTATAAAAATTGAACTGAAACCGTTCGATTGCGGCGATAATTGATCGTAATACATCCGTCTGCTCGTCCAAATCGCGAGATTTCATCAAAATGACCTTGAGACCTTGCAAAAACACTCCAGTATAAAATCTACCTACTGACACAATAATATGCAAAGTAATCAACTGTCGACTTTGCATTTTCGAGATGCCTACTACATCGGATCGTCGAAATTACAATTGAAAACAATTTGAATGAGAAATCAAGGTCAGGTCGGCAAAATTAGGCTGAGGAATTTTCGGTACTCATTTCCGAAGTAAACAGAGATGGAAAAAAAAAGTGAAATCAAACGAAAAATGATGGGCTGATGGAGAAAGTGAAGCCTCTAATTGCGGTGAATGTAATTTTTGTCGGTAACACAACGATGCATAGGAGAATAGGCCAGTGTCAATATCTTTTCAATATTATCGGTGAACCTCACGAGAGACAAGCAGCCATGTTATTATTGAATCAATTTCCAGAATGGACAATATAACCTATTTCGGTAATAGGTGGGGGGATTTTCAGTTAACGTTAAATTTCGAAAACATCGACAGAACTTGGGAGGAATTGGAACTCCCTTGGAGTTCTTTCCGAGTTATTTTTAGTCGTACGTAGAAAGCCGGTAAAAAACATGATTCGCATATTCAATTAGGAAGCACACGGGAATACTCCCAATTAAAGGTTATTTTCGTTTGATGCAACGTGATAGATGTTTATGAAACCTCGTATTCCGTAGTTTCAAAAGCATTCGCAAGGAATAAGATGTGAAAGTTTGGAAGAAGCTTACCTTAATAACAGAAACAAAGACAAGCTGTAGAGTGTAGCCACGCTGTTAAATTTCAGGTCTGCAGAGTCCGCCAAAGGAAAAACACACAAACTAAAACACGTTCCCGTTATCATATGACACAATGAGGTATTTTTTCAATTTGTAAACACTATTTTCTTAAATTTACAGTCATATAGGCCACTTTCGTAATTTCTTGTACAACGCTAGGTGCTCACTAAGCTGTAGCCCCCACTCATTCCACTTCAAGATGGCGGCGCGGCACTGGATTGTGTATACCGTTTGCTGTTTTCGCTTGCCCGTGTTCGGTCTAGAGTTCTAGAGACGGCGCTTCCCCCCACCATCGACTTGAAAAGTTACCACTTTCAAAATTGTTGACAAAAGTCAGAGAATGCAGTGGATAACTTGCAAATTGACGTTTGATTGGCCACGCCTCTAATCGCATATTCAATTCTTGAAATGTGGAAAACTTTCACTGCGCTCATGAATAATAACTCAATTCTTCTAACCTAAAATTAGATAACATCAATTTCATTCGTAATCACCGCCGAATCAATTAACGGATCGGCCAGATTACATTCAATTCTTCAGAATTTCTTGTATAACATATTTGTATATGGAATTAAATACCTTATCTTAGTTCTGAGCCTGAAATAAATTGAAGAACAGAACACATTGAAATTATCTGATAATAAATACAAGACTCCTTGAGAACTCTATACTTTCTTGTAATATTTATTACTAACAGAAGCGAAAATTTCTCATATTTCGTTTTTCAAACCGTTTTTTATATGCTACTGCCATCTATTGGATTTAACAAAAAGTTGATTCATTTTGGATCTCGTGAAGAGAAATTCTGCATTTTTTTCTTCTTGGCCTTGGCAGAAGTATCTGGAAGAATGTTGGATGTTTTTTAATTAAAAAAATATTTTCAATCTTCAAAGATTCCGTTTGAAATCGATCTCAGTAATATGGCAAATAAAAAAGACCAACTAATCGATATCAAGTGTCAAAAATTTTCCCGCCAAAAGTCGATATCCTGTATCCTGTCAATTCATTTCAAAATAAACAGCTAACTGGGATTTCCAATATTTTTCTAAGAATTTATCATTTTCGTCTGTTATTGACTGACTACAATCTATAAGAATCAAATACTATTAATTCGAGAGAAAAATGCCTATTTCCCATGTACCTTTCAGATATGCACATAACGAAGGGCACACTGATATTTGTTTTTCAGAAGATGGACAGTGAGTACCCATTTCAAGCAATAGTTTAAAAGTATGCTTCAATCTGACTTTCTATAGAAAATACGTAACTTGCGGCTCCGATGGGACATCCGAATATGGTCCCAAGATCTTTACGAAGACCCAGTCCATAAATGTGTCGGTGAATGGGCACAAGCAGTCCGACAGAAAGGAAGCAAACTCTACATTGCTACCGGCAATAATGACGTTCAAATCATCACCTTTCCAGAGGGTGAGAGAGAAGGAATACTCGATAGATTTGTGGCTCCCATCAATAACATTGCTATAATCGCAAAACGGGGAAGTAAGTTTATCAAACCTTCCTACCAGGAGAGTTATTAATGTTTTGTAGTTGATAGCGCTGGCTGCGGAACAGATGGAAGTGAAACTCATTCAGTTCGAAGGAGAGGAGAAAAAAATTTCGAGCATAGAGGGCACCGCTCCTTATTTGAGTGTAGCAATTTGTCCGAAATCGAAGCTTTTGGCAGCTTCTGGCGGAGACGGGAAGCTTCGCATATGGAATGTCTCGGACAAATCTCTTGTTAAAGAGATCACTTGTTTTCCCAAAGTGAACAGTTTTTCTAATGCTACAAGTTTATGTAAGCTTCCAATATTCTCGTTTATTCAGATTTTTTTACGATTGATATTTGTTTAGGTAGAATCGATTTCAATCCTAAGAATAGTGGTCAACTTGCATATCCAAATGGGGCGTCTGTGGTGATTTTGGATACTTCGGATTGGTCAGAAGTGTGCACTTTGAAGTGTGAGGATGTCACTAAAGGTTTTTCTATCGTTCAATATTCTCCGTGTGGAAAATATTTGGCTGCATCGTCTATAGACGGTGATTTCGTTATTTGGGAAGTTTCTGGAGAATGTGTGCATAATGTTACTAAACACCCAAACGGCACAAGGATCTCTGCGTTTATGTGGAACCCATCGGGTAAGTCCCAATTATATTCGGAATGAAAATATAGTCTCAGATTCTAAGTGTATTTCTTCAAATTAGGCCTGAATCAAATAGTTTACACCGACATAGAGGGTCAACTAGGTTTAATGTCAGATTGTATCAATAACGAAGACTCTCCGAAAGAAAAAACCGATGAAAACAATATCAAGGAGAACGAAAATGATGATGTAGATTTTGGAGAATATCAGTTTGAAGAGGATGATGAAGACAATGAAAACGCAGTTTCATTGGAGAAGCTGAAAAAGCAATATGCCGACGATGCTGAACCAGAACTTGAATCAGGTAATTTTTTTTTTTTTTCATTTCGTACGTCATTATTTTATTTATTTATTCCTGACTCTTGAACATCAATATGCTGGTATCAGAGCCTACATTCATATTTATTATTTTACATAAACAACAATAATTTATATCATTCTTGTAAAAAAAAAAAAAACTACTTATCCCCAATACATATACAAAAAAATTATTGAAGTCTACGTAACTCCTTTAGGTCATGGCACATTTTTCTTATATTCCTATTGCATATAATTTCTTTAGGTAGAGAATTAAAGACTGTAACACTCTGAAACATTGGACATGTTTGTCTGATACATGTTCTCGCAAAGTTTTTTTCTTAATTCATTTTTACTTCTTACATTGTAAGTATGCTCCTCATTCACTATGCACAAACTAGCTTGTGTCCTTAATAAATCATTCTTTACTTTATAAACAAGTTTTGTTTGTTCAAGTTTTTTTAAATTGTTTATATTTAATATCAAAGTACTGGAATATAGTTGAGCTGCTGGTGTTAAGTAGTCCAAATTGTAAATAAATTTAATAGATTTGTTCTGAACTCTTTGAATTTTTTCTAATGGATATTTTGGAGCATTTCCCCAACAAGGAATTAAATATCTAAGTTGGGATTCTATAAAACTACTGTATAGAGCATTACTATATTATTATATATTAGATATTTAATTCCTTGCTGGGGAAATAACGATCTTAATAATCTTTTAAAGATATAACAAAATCCAATCTGAACGATTTCAGTTATGTCAAGATCTAGGAGCCCTACGCCTAGACCTAGAACCCCTGAAGTGCCCTTACAAGAAGTCTTCATGCCCTCGTCAACCCCCCTACATCTAGACCCGAGGTATCTCTGTTGGAATGAAGTTGGAATCATAAGAGTTACGGGGGTATTTTAGAAGAAGACGAAAGTAGTTCAAAATCCATCGAAGTCGATTTTCATGATTCAACCTTCCACAGTAGCATGATGATGCAGAATTATCAAAATTACAAGATGGGTTCCCTCAGTACATCTGCCCTCGTTGTGGCAAACTCAGTGTAAGTACTTCAGCTATTTTCGATAGATTTTTTCTTGAAATTAAACAAAAATCGTGCCGTAGATTTCTTTTCGGTGCATTTGTATCTTCAAAATTGTTACATTACTTATTCTGTCACTTCTATATGAAAGAAGCTTTCATTCACCATTGACAGTTGACATATTGCACCATTGACAGTTGACATATTCAAACAATAGTTATTTATGATATGAGTGTAGAAAAGGAAGTTTTATTTTGTGCGTGAAAAAGTTTGTGAAATGAGCGGAGCGAATTGAACAATTTTACGAACAAAATAAAATCACTTTTAACACAAATACCATACAATGTTTTTTGTACAACTGCCCTATTTCGATAATGAAATGAGCGAATTTGCCGTGACAATAAACTTCGAAATGCATTTTAATATTCGAATAATCAAAAGGTTGTTGTGAATGGCAAACGTTGCCAACGTTATGATTACTAACAAATGAGAAAAGACCTGTCATTTGATTTTCGTTCCTGTCCAATTTTCGTCTTGGGTTTTTAACTGCTTTTTTGGTTGTCGAGAGTCCAATTATGAATAAAAGTGACGATTTGGTTGTTCCTCTGGATATTAAAGAATCTGCGAGAAGAGCAAATCTGGAACTCCTACCTAAAAAATCTGTTCAGCGGTACGATATTGCATATAACAATTTCCTGGCCTGGTGTAAATTGAAAAATGTAGAAGGAAACTTCAGGGAAACGGTTTTCATGGCATACTTAGAAGAAAAATCAAAAATATGGAGTTCATCAATGTTGTGGAGCAAATTTTCAATGAATAAGTCAAACGCCCTTGTTGAAAATGGTGTGGATGTTAGTAATTATAATAATAGCATATTTAAAAAGGAAAAGTGAAGGATATCGTCCCAAAAAATCGAAAATTCTCACTCGTGAACAAGTTGAAATGTTTATAAAAGAGGCACCAGATGAGAAATACTTGATGTTTAAGGTTGCAACTATTTTCGGATTATTCGGAGCCTGTCGGCGTGAAGAATTGTGTAATTTATCTGTGGAAGACATCGAAATATCAAATAAATCATTGATTATACAACTTTCAAATACAAAAACGAAAATCAGTTGTTCTTTCAGTATTATTCAGAAGTATGTAAACTATTTTCATGAGTATTTTACACTGCTCCCTTCTGTCATCAAACATCGTTGTTTTTTCCTGAAATACATGGATAATAAATGCACTGCCAATCCAGTTGGTTTTAATACATTTGGGAAAATTCCATCTATTGTTGCCGAATTCCTCAAACTGCCAGAACCAAAGCAATATACAGGACACTGTTTTCGAAGATCCTCCGCTTCATTGCTAGTAGAACCAGGAGCAAATATTACGGATATAAAAAAACATGGTGGATGGAAGTCTACGACGGTAGCCGAGGGCTATCTTGATGATTCCATTGCATATAGAAATGACATTTCTGAAAAAATTCTCCCAACCTCAACAGATTTTTGGATCATCATCATCCAATATTTACTTCCGGTTTCTACAAGTATTGATGGTGCTGAGGATTCTTATAATGTGTTGCGAAGCTCCCTAACGTCACAGGGCATTAATGTTAGTAATTGTTCTAGTTTTACAATTAATATAATGTTCATAAGTAATGATTGTTAAATATTGATAATAAAAATTTGCAGTTGCTGAATTTTTCTCATCTGATTTCATCATAAGATAATGGAGTGCTTAAAATATTTTCAACACTAATGTTAAAAATATGTTTAACACGCTTCCACGTAAACAATCAATTTTAACATTGTTTGGTGTCATTAAAAGTATCACTTTTAATGGCAGATGTACAAAAATTCATTTCATTTATCTTTCACTCAAAGGCCTGATTCACTATCCGATCTTATTTGTTTATCAGTCAGATCCAAGTTATTCCTCTTGCTTCCCGAACCAAAGAATGGACTCTGACGATGGAAGACGAAGAAGAGATAGTGGCCATTGCAGCGTCCGAGCAGTTGGTCTGCATAGCTTTGTCGAATTACATCATAAAAGTTTGTTCGCCTTTTGGAACTCAGAGGGCGGTGTTTTCTGTACCTGGTCCGGTAGTATGTCTTTCTGCGTTCCGAGATGACATTTTGGTGGCTTATCACTCGGGACCTGTCAGGAACGGAGATCAAAACATTTGTTTCAAACTGATCAGATTAGAAGGTGAGGAAGTAGCGTCGATATACAGAGTTATTCGCGAATATGGGCCTTTAGAATATTTTTAGGAAAGACGTTTTTCGTTTTTTCAAATAGGAAGACCCATTTTTTATTGCATGAATACATTCTTCATTGAATTCTGAGTCTTTTCGATCCCGAAAGTTTGAATTTTCCCGAGAAATTCTCTCTAAATGAGGAAATACGAAAAAAAAATCTCAAAATTGAACTCTGTTGAAATACACACAACTTCGAGGTTTTTCCATTAAAAATTCTCATTTTTGAGAATTTCCGAGAAGAAAGGCTAATGCTTCTTTTCCGATAGCGTGATTTTCAGAATATGATACAGGAAGTCACAAATTCTTTGTCAAAGTTAGAAGTGACGAATCATCGAAAAATCGTTTTTTTCAAATTGGAACCCCATTTTTTCGAAGCATTTTCGAAATCTTCGTCAAAAATAATAGGAGTATCGTCCAAAACTTTTATCCCAAAATGAATATTTTTCGAGATATTCAGGAAAAACGATTTTGTCTTCAATTTTCAATCTCATTCCGAATGTGTTTTTCTACTGAAAATAATTAGCGGACAAGTGAAATTTTTGGAAATCTCTGTTATCGAGAAAATATTTTGTTATAGTTCAGACGAGTTCAGTTTTTTTTTATTTTTTAAAGCTTAGGATAATACCTGCGAATTCTTGATTCTGGAGAATTTCTTTTTTGTCATGGTAGGGAAATTTGAATTTTCAGTAATGAAATTGTTACATGTTCTGTTAATTATTTTTGAAAAGCATTAAAACTTATTACAAATTATTTTTTTCTGTATTCCTGAGAAATTTTTACGTTGACTTCACTAATACTCACATTGAGAACTTTAAACCAATTGTTGCTCTAGCATTATAGATGATAATACAAGAACTTATCTCGTCTGAACTATAGAAAATATTTTCTCGATAACAGAGATTTCCAAAAATTCACTTGTCCGCTAAGTATTTTCCAGGAGAAAAACACATTTGGAAAGAGATTGAAAATTAAAGACAGAATCGTTTTTCCTGAATAACTCGAAAATTATTCATTTTGGGATAAAAGTCTTGGATGTATGCCCCTATTATTTTTTGACGAAGATTTCGAAAATGCTTCGAAAAAATGGAGTTCCAATTTGAAAAAAATGATTTTTTGATGTTTCGTCACTTTACTTTGACAAAGAATTTGTGACCTCCTGTATCATATTCTGAAAATCACGCTATAGGAAAAGAAGCATCAGCCTTTCTTGTCGGAGATTCTCAAAAATGAGAATTTTTAATGAGAAAACCTCGTAGTTGTCTGTATTTCAACAGAGTTCAATTTTGAGATTTTTTTCGTATTTCCTCTTTCAGAGAGAATTTTCTCGGGAAAATTCGAACTTTTGGAATCAAAAAGACTCAGAATTCAATGGAGAATCTATTCATGCAATAAAAAATGGGTCTTTTCATCTGAAAAACGAAAGTTGATGTCACTTCCGGAAAAACCTAGAACCTTAAAAAAATATACGAGAAGTCGTCTTCTTACTTGTAGCTCACCTTTAGAATTTCAATCCTGAATCTTGTGTCTTTCCCAAAAATATTCTATAGAGCCGTATTCGTGAATCACCCTGTAGACTTACAGAGAACAGAATTATCCATACTATTTCCCTATTTACTTCACTTCAACCTTCCCTCAGGCATGAATTTTCAAGGACAAGATCTAGGAAGCACTCTAGGGCCCCAGGGCACCCTGCACTGGATGGGATTCTCAGACGCCGGCACCCCAGGAGTACTAGACTCTTGCGGCATCCTTCACATGTACCCATTGAATTGTAATACCTGGATACCGTTTTGTAACGTAAACAAACACGTGAGTGTGGCAAAACCGAATGAAATAAAACTTCAACTGTATGTTTTTTCAGAAAAAAGGACTTTCGGATGGTTTTCTTCGCCACATATATTCTGGAGACTTACCAGACCTTCTGCGGCATAAAATGCAGAGGTACGAGGTACCCTGCGGTAACTCCAAGGCCGACTATGTGCGAAATACCTTTGGAGGCTCAGTTTGCCGAACTTTCAACGGAGAAGGGCCAGATGGAAGCAGTATGTTCACGTGGTCTACGTTGCAGATTCCTAATACCGAAAAGAAACTGAAAGAAGCTGCCTTGAAAACTTTTGCGGTATTACAGTTTGAATATAGTTATTCTTGTTTTAATTCTTTGATTTTATATTCTACCGTTTGAATTTAGTTATTCTTTTTTCAGTTCTTTGATTTTATATTTTACCGTTTGAATTTAGTTATTCTTTTTTCAATTCTATGGTTTTATATTTAACTGTTTGAATTTAGTTATTCTTTTTCCAATTCTTTGATTTTATATTTTATTCCTGTTTTAGCTGGCGTGCAAAACTAACTTAGACCAAAGAGCGCAAGAAATTATGGAGATTCTGTCCAATCCAACGATTATCAATTTAGGAATTAAATACGCTTCTAGGTTAGATAAGAAACGTTTGGTGGAGAAACTTACAGATCTTGCAGCGAGACTGACGAATGAAGAGGATAAAAATGGTGCAGTTGAGGTGGTTAATCGTGTATTTTATCGCAAGAATTGTTACAAAAGTTTTTTCGTAGGAAAACGATTATTCTGAAGCTATTAAACCTAAAAGGATAGACATGAAAAGCTCTTCCAGAAATAAGACTGAAAGTCGAAATGCTGATGTGAGTAGAAAAAAAGTATCATATCCATTAATTCGTTGATTTTTTATTAGGAGTCGATGAACGATGAACCACAAAAGCCTCAAAACTCGGTGAACGGGTCATTTTCAACTTTGATAAATGACTCGATGAGTTCTTCCGTTGCGTTCGATTCGCAGGAATCTGTGATATTGACCGATGCCCCTAAAAATCCTTTTTTAAAGAGCCTGAAGAAAACGAAACCAGAAAATCCGAATCCTTTGAGTCTTTTAGATAGTAAGGCAGGAGTTTCCTTTAGTACGGAAAAATTGAATGGTAAAAGAGAGGAGGTAAGTTAATTAATAAATAAACAATATATTGATATATTAAATTTATTATATTTTCTTAGGTAGCGGAGAAGAGAAAGTGCCCAGAGTCTGAGACTGAAAATCAAAAAGCTAAACAAAGGAAACTGGATCGTTTTATGTTTGGCAAACGGTAATTAAGTGAAGAAGTTTAAATTTTTTATTGTAATTTTTAAACATGTAACTTATTTCTTTTTGAATTTTTCAAATATATTGTTCTATTTCTATGTTGAATCTCTTTTTCTTTCTTCTATTTCTTCGCTTTCGGGAACAATCCTTTTTGGAACAGCTCTAACCATTCCGTTCCATTGGGGTAGCTGTATTTCAGAACCGCTTCTTGCTTCAGAGTTGAGCTGTAACCTGGGGCCTGAAAATATCCGATTTAATAAACTAAATTAAAAAATAAGCGTATAATTGGCGGAAATGTGAAGCACTATTTTCTATGTTTCATTTTTATGTTTGGGATGACATTTTGTTGAAAAATTTTGACACTTTTCTTTAAAAATTCTGTGATTCAGTGGAAGGAACTTGTAGTCGTGCAATATAGTGTGTTTGACATTATCTACCGAGCTATAAAATATTCTTGGAGCCTGACCACTTTCAGTTATTCAGGGAGTGAAAAAAAAATTGAAGAAAATTTTTTTCTGTTTTTTTGTTTTTTAATTTGATAGAGTATGCAATTCTGAATACATTCGTACTCAAATCGTTGCATTAGTCGAAATTCTCTCCAAATTATTGAGAAAAAACTGAAGAAAAAAGAGAGATAAGAGTATTCGGTATCATGTTTGTTATTCTCATTCAGAATATCTAAAGCACGAACCGTTTTCCACATTTTTGAAGTCGAAGATTGTGGAAGTATTGTACATTTCTTGAATTTTGAAAAATTCGTCACAGGGTGTTCCAAATGTAGTGTCAAAAATTGAGATCAAGATTGGCTCATAACTTTCGTTTTTCAAATTAGAACCCTATTTTTTATGATTGCGCTGGATTCTGCGAAGAAAAATGATGATAATGTTCTATCATGTTGATGCTCCTAAAATTAACAGTTTTTGAGTTATTTAGGATTTTCTGATTTTATGTCGTACGTAGCGTCAAATTAATGAATTCTGTTCCATATCAACAATGATAAATGAATTCAGGAAAAAGGTGTGTCACTAGTGAGTTATTGGAATAATTTATCTTCTATGACCAAGGTCATTGTTGATACGAAACAGATTCTATGAATTTGACGCTACGTACGACATGGAATCAGGAAATCCTGAATAACTCAAGAATTATTAATTTTAGGAGCATTAACATGTGAAAACATTATCATAATTTTTCTTCGCACAATCCAACGCAATCATAAAAAAAGTCATGGTCCAATCTTGATCCCAATTTTTGACCCAACATTTGGAACACCCTGTGACGAGTTTTTCAAAATTTTAAAAATGTACAATGTTTCCACAGTCTTACACTTCAAAAATGTAAAAACGGTTTGCGATTAAGATATCTAGATTAGGAATGACAATCATAATACCGAATACTCATATCTCCCGTTTTTCTTCAGTTTTTTCTCGATATTTTGGAAAGTATTATGACAAATGCAACGATTTGAATACGAATGTATTCACAATTGAATACACTATCGAATTCGGAGACAAAAAAATAGAAAAATTTTTTTGAAATTTCATCAGCGTGAGTTATGACTTACATTACCGCACATCGAATAATATACTATTATGAGAAGGTATTTTTCTCTTACTTTCGGGGGCATGTAGCAAGCGTTCCTAATAACCAGCGGATCCTCAAAATGCTCATGATGCTCGTCCACATACTCAATCATCCTCCCGTCCTTCTCACCGGACAGAGCTACGTAATCCCACATCTGCAGATGCTGGACCATCTCGCAAAGACCCACACCTCCGGCATGCGGACAAACTTTGACTAGAACAGGAATTTGTTGAATAAAAATCGAGAATGACGTCGTTGCGCTGACCATTCATTTTCCGCGCCATGAGGTACACAGAAAGGATCTCGTTGACCCCGCCTATTCTCGCTGAATCGATCTGGCAGTATTCCATGGCTCCGGTCTGCAAGAACTGCTTGAAGAGGACCCTGTTGCAACACATCTCTCCGGTGGCTACGGCTATGCCTAGAGGTTTCAGGGCTGTAGCTATGGCTGCGTGACCTAAAACGTCATCTGGTGAGGTCGGTTCCTCTATCCATAAAGGTTTGTAGACGGCAAGTTGAGTCATCCAGTCTATAGCTTCTTGCACTTCCCAAATTTGATTGGCATCCACCATCTAAACAAAGCATAATGAGTTTTGTATTTTTCCAAACCATCATTCTTACCAAGGTTTTGTCCCAGCCGATGAGAGCTCTCATTTTCTCCAGACGTTTAACATCTTCGTAAAGGTTCTTACCTACTTTCACCTTAAATGCTGTAAATCCCAAGTTTAGGTATTTATTGGCAGCATCATTCATCTGTTGATCTGTGAAGCCTATCCAACCTTCAAAACCAACAATAAGTTAATATTAAGGAACATTTTAGGCCCTAGAATAGAACCCTGGGGTACCCCAAATTAAATTTGAATGTATGAATCTCAAGTTTACCTGCTTGTGTAGTGTAAGCTGGATAACCATTGACTTCCAATTCCTGCATTCTTGTCTCCATGCCATCTCTTCCTCTTTTTAGTATTTCTATGGCTTCGTTCTTGGTCAGGACGTTGGAGAGATACCTGAAGTCTATGCAAGACACCAACTGTTCTGGTTCAAGGTCTGCCAACAAGCGCCAGAGTGGTTTTTTGAGCAACTTGGCCCAAAGGTCCCACAGACCATTCACAATAGCTGCTGTAGCAAGATGAATAACACCCTTTTCAGGACCAACCTATGTTGAAATCTTCTTTAAGTATTCTATGGTTGTTGGGAAATTTCCGGAACTCACCCATCTCAGTTGAGTATCGCTTGTCAATGCTCGCCAAAAGTTACCGAAGTCCTTGTAAATGTCTGTGACCACTTGTCCTAGCACTATGTCTTTCAGTGATTCTACAGCTGCTACTACGATCTCATTTCCACGGCCCAAAGTGAAGGTCATACCATTTCCTTCCATTCCATTCCGTAGTTTGACGGTTACGTACACTGCAGAGTAATCTGGATCGGTGTGCTAGAGAAAAAAACGGTTTTTTTATATTTTTTCCTTCGAGGAATGAAAACCCCTAAATTCAAGACAATTTCGGAATAGAATATGAAGTTACTCAATTTTGTACCGTGTTTCTAAATATTCATAGAATGAAGTCGCTCACAGACGTTCACAAATCATGTTTTTTTCAGTGTTCTCTACAGTGTTCGGTGAAGACATAGAAAAATAATACATCTGTCAATGGGTGAAGAATATTTGAATATTCCATAAAAGAACTGTTTATAATTCGTCTACATTAAGTTTGAATACTCATTATTGATGGGGTGGTATTTTCATCATATATTAAGGTAAACATCTCATGCTATCTTAAAAGTTGAACTTTAAAAATTGGTGCTTTGCAAAGCACTCTAGAAGGTTGTTCTTTTCAATTTCTTCTCGGATCAACAAATACTATGTTTTGAATATGGTTATACTTTATTTTGAGGCTACTCACCATAGCATCAGACCCATGGGCATACAAAGATGTTGGAAACCTAATGTCTTGAACATCAACTCCAACAATTTTCAACTTTTCGGCAGTAGTACTCATATTATCCCACAATATATCCTAAATTGTTAAAGAAAACATGCAGCAACCTTCCCTGAGGAAAGACTGTTCAAGACTGAAAAGGTCCATCGTAAATTACGTTGATTTTATCTCTAATTTATGAATAAACACACATTACACATTCAAAACAACCCGTGACATTATCTTATGACTGTTTCAAACTGAAATTATCAATTTGGGATTGGATTTTTTCGAGTTTTTTTTTTATCAATTCTGACCCAGCGTTTTAAGAATTGAACCATTGTTGAAATGAGTTATTAGACCTGTTAATTTTTTCATTTGTCATCCAGGAAGTTTATGACGGATTCTGATTGAAGAGCAATTCAAGCATATTGCTATAATATGGTGAGCAGTGGCGTAGCATAAAGGTGGTGGTTACAGGGTAAAAATTCATGAAGAACAACGTATTTCAGGTGATTTTTTATTAAACATTGATCAAAATTGATATACATAAACGAAGTATAAAAAGGTACATATTGATGACTAGAGAAATAACCTTCACTAAAGTTTCAGTTATTCTAATTAAAATGTATACACTGAACAACATTTGATACTTTCTTTGATCACCGTTGACTATTTTCGTTTATCACAAGTCATTTGAAATCATCGTTTCTTTTCATTAAAAATTTGCTTGTCTTTTGGCCGCTCCCACAAAAATATTGCTAATCAGTCATTTGTTCAACCAATTCGATAAAATTGAAAATATCAGTTTACGGGTTCGCTCATTGAACGAACTTGATATATTCGAGTTTTACATCGTTTTTAATTATTGTCCTCCAACAAAATGAACTCTGGATTTCTTTTGTATTGGTAGTCATTCGTTTACTCCTCATATTGATTTACCAACCATCGAATTGATAAATCAATATTTTTTTATTCTAGTTTCAATAAATAATTCTCATGAACTCTGTATAGTTATCCCAACAGAATTGTGCTAAAAATAAACAACACACATCCACAACCCACTAAAAAATACTCAATTCTCCAAAAAAACACGAACATTTAGCAATATTACGATATTTGCATGTTAAAGATAATTTTTTTCTCTTGTAGTCCGTTGTGAAATTTTATCGACACTCATGTGTGACTCATTATAACGTTAAATACATTTTTCCCAAACAAAAACTAAATATAAATACTTTATACATTCGTACTTAATATCGCATTCACAATTTTCTTAGATTACCCTGAATTCAATGTAGTTCAAACGTAAAGAAGAACAATTTCTTCAATGGTACTGGACGATCCAATGTTCCTTAAGACGAAGACAAATGAAATTTAAGGTTACAAAGGAACATCTTCGATCGTGTCAATCATAGATTAATACTGTAATGACATTTGACAGTATTTTGTATTGATCTATGATGTCAATCCTCAAACCCTCATACAAATATCTCATTACTAGGCATTCTTTCACCGTTCAATTCGTACAGAGGCGCCCTTATATAACAGTCTTTACAACTACTTGTTCCCTTCGAATTTTCTTGTCCTACAACCGTTTCAGCGCCATCTATGGACGTGCCTTCCTTCACTTCCTTCAAACTCGAAGAGAACTTGCGTTTGCGTCTGCCACTGCTGCTCAGGAAGCTCTCAGAGGTCTGTTGAGAAGACGTATGGGCAGAAGAACTCGTGGTGCTCTTCCTTAGTATCTCAGGTTTCCTCTTGAACCTCTTCCTGAAGTGCCTCAACCCGCATATCCTAAAGAAACCGCCTCTGAACTTGGAGCTCATTATGTTGTACAGTATCGGGTTGATGGCCGAGTTCAAATGGAACATGATCCTGGAGAAATACAGGATGTTGTAGTAATTCTCCAGTCCCAACTTAAAGGTTGAACCTTGAGGTCCTATTATGATCCAGAGAGTCAGAGCTCTGAATGGCATCAGGCAGATGAAGAAGGATAGAACGACGGTGCCCAGCATCAGGATCACCTGCTTCCGGTACTTCAAGACGTTCTGGTTGGACGTAGAGGTCATCTTCAGGGAAGCTATGGAGGTAGGATGGGTGATCAGGGTTTTGGCGATCATAACGTAGACGCAGATGAGGATCACTAGAGGGATGAGGAAGAAGATAACGATGCAGCCTCCGAAGAAGATGCAAGGCCACAGTTCCAAGGCGGAACTGAAGCAAACGTAGACTTGGGATCCGTCGAAATATGGCTCCTTCGTGTACTTGGTGATGGAGAGCACTGGGCTGCAAAATTAAAAGGTGTTAGAGGGTGTGAACAAGGGTAAGGCATGCGTTTGGGTGCATCTAGTGCATGACCATTGGAAGTTTGTGCAACATTTAAACCGAGAACACACTACTACTACATGGCCTTAAGGTCGCGCTTAGTCTCTTCTCAAAGTCAACAACATAAAGATTGAAGCTTGTTGAATACTAAGTTAAAAATTTAGTTGAAAAAGTATCCTCGTTTTGTGCTTTTTTGAGTAGATCTTAAATTGGGGCCCAATTTCTACTGAGCTAAGATAGTGACGACGTTCAATTTGTACTGAATTTCAACAACTGTCGAAAGATTGATTTCAATTCATACTCACCATATTCCTGCTTATAATAAAGGTATAGAAATTACTATTTCAGTTGGAATCCTTCGGTATTTTGAGAAGAAGTGGCTAAACCTGTGAAATGGGAGGGTTCCAATGAAACAACAGCTGTTATGCTGTTTTATTATTACAACTAACATTTAAATCTTTGGTACCAGACGATCATAAATACAATAATGCTGCTGACACCCAGTGAATAGGAAAATATGAGAGTCAGCAGGGATGGAGAATAATATATCAGTGACGGGTGGTCATCTGATCTTCCTCAACTCCTCGGAGCTTCATCTAAACTTGGCTAATCTCTCAATACTGTTGATAGATAGGTTAAAAAGCCGGAAGTATTAAATCTGAAGAAATCTCATCAAACCTGACTACGGCAGGTTTCATTCTAGCTCCTCTTGGATACGAAAAACATGCATAAACTCTACCAAAACAATAAAGAACGTCCAGTGCACGCTAAATACTTTGAATCTCGCTCCCAGAACTTTCCCCAAAAGGCTGGAACATCCTCCTTTTGGGAGGCTCGTCGTAAATGACCACCTCCTCAGTGAACACGTGGAGATTCAAGCTGTCCTTCCTCGTTCCACACTCAGAATCGTCAGTTTCGCATTCTTCGTCGATGCAATTGTCGTTCAATCTCATCTTTTCACTCCTCAAAGTGTCCCTGAAGTTGGCAGGGGAGTCAGCACTTTTTAGTGACTCCGGGGACTCGCTGTTACCCTTCATCAGCAAGGAGTTGGTTCTAGATGGTCTATAGGAGACTCTATAGTCATTGCTGCTTCTTAAAGTGCTGCTCCTGCAGGAGTTCATGGTGGTGCTAAAAGTGCCGTTCCTCCCTCTGCGAAACTTTCTCTTGGACCTGGAGCATATCAAGAAGCCGCGCCTGAACTTGGAGCTCATCAGGTTGTACAATATCGGATTCATGGCGGAGTTTAGATAGACCAAGATCCTACAGAAGTAGAGCAAGTTGTAATAGTTGTCCATGCCGAAATGCAGCATGTTTTCTGGCGGTACCAGGATGATCCAGAGGGTGAACATCCTGAAGGGGATGAGGCAGATGAAGAAGCTCGCCACCACCGAGCCCAGCATCAGGATGACCTGCTTCCTAGCCCTTATGGAGTAGTTGTCGATGTGTTTGTTGGTGGTGAGAGCCACAGCGTTGGTCATCAGGTTCTTCGAGATGATACAGTACAAAACGATCAGGATTATGAGGGGAACAAGGAAGAAAGACGTGATGATGCCCAGGAAATACGCGGTGGACCAAACATTGTTGGCCATGGTGTGACATACTGGTATCGTTCCTCCGCGGTACTCCTGCTCCTGGATCTCCGCAGATTAAGGATTGAATACAAAGTTAAAAATTTATTTAAAAAATTAACCTCCTTTTGTGTTTTTTAAGGTAAAGATCTTGAATTGGGGCCCAATTTCTACAGTGATGTGACTCACTCTATGGAATCTTCAAGGAAAGGCACAACCATTATAATTGCCCATGTTTCTGTCAATTCTGCACTTAAACTGCTTGGCAAACTCAGGTAAGACAGTGACGACGTTCAATTTGTACTGAATTTCAACAACTGTCAAAAGATTGATTTCAATTTTATACTCACCATATTCCTGCATATAATAAAGGTGTATAAATTACTATTTTAGTTGGAATCCTTCGATGCTTTGCGAAGAAGTGACTCAACCTCTGAAATAGGAGGGTTCCAATGAAACAACAGCTGTTATGCTGTTTTATTATTACAACTAACATTTAAATCTTTGGTACCAGACGATCATGAATACAATAATGCTGCTGACACCCACTGAATAGGAAAAATATGAGAGTCAGCAGGGATGGAGAATAATATATCAGTGACGGGTGGTCATCTGATCCTCCTCAACTCCTCGGAGTTCCATCTAAACTTGGCGAATCTCTCAATATTGTTAATAGATAGGTTAAAAAGCCGGAAGTATTAAATTTGAAGAGATCTCATCAAACCTGCCGTGGGCACGTTTCATTCTAACTCCTCTTGGATACGAAAACATGCATAAACTCTACCAAAACAATAAAGAACGTCCAGTGCACGCTAAATACTTTGAATCTCACTCCCAGAACTCTCCCCGAAGGGCTGGAACATCCTCCTTTTAGGAGGCTCGTCGTAAATGACCACCTCCTCAGTGAACACGTGGAGGTTCAAGCTGTCTTTCCTCGTCCCACACTCAGAATCGTCAGTTTCGCATTCTTCGTCGATGCAATTGTCGTTCAATCTCATCTTTTCACTCCTCAACGTGTCCCTAAAGTTGGCTGGGGAGTCAGCACTTTTTAGAGACTCTGGAGACTCGCTGTTACCCTTCATCAGCAAGGAGTTGGTTCTAGATGGTCTGTAGGAGACTCTGTAGTCATTGCTGCTTCTTAAGGTGCTGCTTCTGCAGGAGTTCATGGTGGTGCTAAAAGTGCCGTTCCTCCCTCTGCGAAACTTTCTCTTGGACCTGGAGCATATCAAGAAGCCGCGCCTGAATTTGGAGCTCATCAGGTTGTACAAGATTGGATTCATGGCGGAGTTAAGATAGACCAAAATCCTACAGAAGTAGAGCAAGTTGTAATAGTTGTCCATGCCGAAATGCAGCATGTTTTCTGGCGGTACCAGGATGATCCAGAGGGTGAACATCCTGAAGGGGATGAGGCAGATGAAGAAGCTCGCCACCACCGAGCCCAGCATCAGGATGACCTGCTTCCTAGCCCTTATGGAGTAGTTGTCGATGTGTTTGTTGGTGGTGAGCGCCACAGCGTTGGTCATCAGGTTCTTGGAGATGATACAGTACAAAACGATGAGGATTATTAAAGGGACAAGGAAGAAAGACGTGATGATGCCCAGGAAATACGCGGTGGACCAAACATTGTTGGCCATGGTGTGACATACTGGTATCGTTCCTCCACGGTACTCTTGTTCCTGGAACTCCGCGATGATGATTACTGGGCTGCAAAGGAAAATTCAACGTTTTTATGGGTTCGGAAGGCTTAAGCGGAGCCGTAGGCGTTTTGGGAGTCCTCACCAGTACCAACCCGAGGATCTGAACTGCTCTGCATGAAAATATCAATATCACCACATACTAAGGATTCATCTATGGTTAAATTCGATGCAAATAATTATTAACTGTGTTCTTCAATCCCACATTTTTCATTCCAAGTGTCAGTTGTCAAAAATTGAAGCTCTATGTTCCCCACAATTGACCTTGATGATACAGGCCAAACTTCAGATCGTAAATATTAAGTTTCTTGATTCAACGAAGGTGGTTTATTCATTTTTTCGTACAGAGCTTTCCCAGAAAGTTTGCATGGATTATGGGAAGAAGGGACAGATAGGCGAGAGGCGAGTAGGCTCAATGAACACAAGACAATCACAAACAGAGGTTAGAGAAAACAGCACAAACGAATGGAAGATCCAAGAGAGGTATAATAAACAGAGGTGTATGTACAATGTAACAAGGGTAGGTAATATTTTACATGTGTTTAAATCAGATCTGAGTATGCGAGGGTTCTGCGACGCTTGGCTACGATTTCTTATGCCCACTTGCACCGTCAAATATAAGTCTGACTTCCGTACAACTTAGATTTGAAGTCAGGTTTGAGACGTCGTTTCTCTTGCACCGCAGTTTAAGTGCCTCATAAGTTAAGACTATTTTGAGCCGCGAATATTTATGGCTTAAGCAAGACTTTAGCCTGTCTCAAATATTAATAATGTCAAAAACGAACTCCAGTTTTGACGTGTTGTTTTTAATTGCGTGAATTTAATAATATTATGGATAGATCTGTATTGAATTAAATTGATCTATATGAGGATAATTTACACATAGATATCATTGATTACGGCTTTCCTAGAAGTCCAGAATTTAATAGGTCCGATCACTACCATGATATGGACGAATTCGCATTTTTTGTTTTACAATGAATAAATAAAATCTGATCAATACGTCCTTCCTAAAAAATAATTCAGATGTCTCAAGAAGTCCTCTACAGGGTTGTGGCCTGGAATAATTTATTCTTGATCACTGTTCGCGAAGTCTCTACGAGTTTTTGTTACTTAAAACGTTATAGAGGGTGGAATCTGTTGATCGCAGCATTTCCCCCACCGCATAAATCACCAGAGGCTGAATCCGAAACGGAGGAGGTGTTAAAACGACGAGAACCAAAGGCTTTTCTCCCCTTCCCTTTTAATTGTGAATTTCCATAATTCCATCTGCATTCTTCACTGAAAAAAAGGTCACTTCACCTTTCGAGTAGAACGGGACGCGAAAATTAAATATTATGCCCGATGTATCACTGTCAGAGGTTCGTTGACTCCCTGAGCGACTTCTCAGGAAAAATAATAAAACCACTTTTCCCCAAATATTTGCCCCGTCTGGGAAAATACGACGTCTCAATAAGACGGATCTGAAAGCGTTCCTGCATATCTTCTGCTCTAGACGAGGAATTGAATTGGGATCGTCTTACCATGTCGGCAGAGGGATGGAATCTTGTACGATTCGAGCTTAAGTGCATGGCGAACGAAGGAATCACTGGATCGGATACTCTCTGAAAGGATCTGGAGATTATTTCTTGATTTGAGTACCTCAATGCAGTATGTACGTAATGAACAAGTTGGAGATTGAAAGAACATCGACAGTTGCATTTAGATTGTAAAAGTTGGAAAAGAGTATATAACATTACTAGTAAGGTAAGAGGATTTTTAGTGGCGAATGGAGGATACCTCTTTGAGCCAGTAAAACCCGATACCTTGCGTGTATTGTTTTATATTTAATTTGTTTCTCATTTGTAAAAAGGTACGATAAATTATAAAAGAATTTCAATAATTTGTCGCGAATGTCGTTAGCTATGGACGCGTTGCCATGAACATGTCTGGTTATTTTTCTTTACATTTGTTTTGGCGAAAGCGAAAATGAATGTACCGAAAGAAATTATTGAGGCAGCTAGCAGTGCGGCATCAAGTTTATTACCTGCAAAATCAGCTTCAAGGTACGAGCGAGAATACGACGACTTCAAATATAGTGTGATTGGGGTAACTGAAGATGTTTTGTTGGTCTACTTGAATCAACTATCAGCTAGATATTCAGCTCTAATACTTTATGGGCAAAATGGTCTATGCTGAAAAGCTGTTTGGAAATGAAAGAAAAAGCCTGAAACTATTTAGAAAATGCCCCTGTTCGCAGGTTTGTTTTCCTTAAAAAATTTATTGAAAAATATCACGATTAGTTGTCATTTGTAGATTTCAAAAGGTAATAACGTTTCTGAAACGAAAAAAATGAGCGTGTTACGCCAAAAAAGGCCAAGGTATTAAGTAAAGAAGAGGCTGAACAAGTTCTTTTACATACTCCTGATGACCAGTGGTTGCTGGCGAAAATTGTAACAATATTTGGGATTTTTGGATGTTGTCGATGTGACGAAATTCTCTCCTTGAACATGAATGATGTAGAAAATATGGAAAAATACGTTATTGTGACATTGCGGCAAACAAAAAATTTAACAACAAGAAGATTCACCATAACCGATGATGGCTGCAGCTTCAAGCTGCATGTTATACAGAAAATATGTAAATCTTCGGCCTCCTGAAACAGAAAGCCTAAGATTCTTTTTGACATACCGATATGGAAAGTGCATTTCCCTTAAAGCTGGCCAGCACACTATTGGTGGTGTCCCAAAGCAAATAGCGAAATATTTAGTTTTAAAAGACCCAGAGTTATACACCGGCCACTCTTTTTGCAGAACTGGAGCCACTATGGTTGCGGATTCGGGTGGAGATATTTTAGCACTAAAGCGTGCAGGAAGGTGAGAGAGCACCGAAATTGCGATGAATTATGTCGATGATTCGGTCAACAAAAAAATCGAAATGTCTAGCAAATTATTTTGCAGTAAGGAGAGTACAAATGTTCTGCAGTCCTCGAGCTCAGCAGTTTCTGAGTCAACAGATGGTTCATCATCATCAGTATCAACTCTTTCATCATCAAAAATCTGTGTTACTGGAAATAACAATTGTACCATGATTTTCAACATATATGACGATAAAACAAAATTTTCTAATGTGAATAATACTACTAACTTGTAAAAATTTTGCAAGTTAACTGTTAGTTTTACAAGTTAGTGACTTGATAAAATAAACTTTCTTGATCAGAATTGTGTTTTTGGAAACTGACGTTCACAAATGAGAAACAAATAAACGACAATAAATTTGACAAATGACGTTTCCAGTGTTGCCACTAATCAGAAACAATGATAATGATACCACATTCGTTCGCACAAACAATTCAAAACTGAAGATGCAATTTCCATACTCTGTCAATCCGTATACAGATGTGCAAACTGCTACATATCTAAATTTGTCGATCAAGTTGGCTGGTCGCGTAGGAGCATCCGCCATCTTGCAACTAAAACGACTCTTCCAACTTCCGGAACGTACCTGGAGTACATTAAACGTTAATTCCGTGTCGAAATAGTTCGAAAACGTGACACCTTCCCTTAATTAGGCCATCAGAAGTGGAAGTTTCTTCCGCCATTCAGTTTAGTAAATCATGTAAAGAGATATGTTCCGAAATTCCCGCCTGTTCTATGACAGCAGAGGTGTCTTCTTCTTGGTGTTAAATTAGCGAGGGATTCTGTTCGCTCTGAATAATGGGAACACACATGAGGACTCCACAGCCTTGAATTCGTCGAGAGAGATCTCAGCACGATCTGTTGTAAATCAGAAAACTGAAACTCCCGACAGTTGGCCACCCTGAACGTGTAATAAAAGCGGGGAATAAAATCAAATAGATCGGGGCTACCAACATCGTAGGACGATAGTGGGGGGGCTGAAGGAACGTTGTTTTATGTGGAAAACCTTTTTGCGAATACTGATTCGATTAGGGCGTATTTCCACGGGATTGATCAATCCTAATGGGCCAGACGGAGTATACGGAGTGTACTAACCAACACTCTCGTCCTGAATTAGGCTGTTGGATTCTCCTTTTAGCTAGTTCGGGTATTCACTCATCTACGTATGAATTTTACACTAATTTGTGTACCAAATGTGAAGTTTATATTCTTATGACATCTGTCAAATGCGGAATAACTATATCGACAAATAGAAAAGGACCATGGAGGTAGAAGAAGGGGAGGTAGCATATCCTATGTTTCCCTTGCTATGAAAGTGTCACCAAAAATCCGCCATGTTGTGGAGCCAAATTTGTGGCGGGAATTTTGTATATTTGAATTTTTACAATTCGAAGTTTGTTCGATTCTCTTTTAATGACCAAAAGATGAATAAATAATGATCGAAACAAATCAAGGAGACAAAATATCATAAACAATTGCTTCTAATGAATTGGTGAGTTGAATTATGTACGGAATGAATGATTTGTTTCTGTTACTAATCATACATTCTATTTTTTCAATTGAGGTACATACAAATTCAGATAATATGCAATGAAACAAATAGGTAAATTATCTCGTGTACCCCTATCAATTAAAATTGTATGCAACAATAATTAAACCATGTATTTACCAACTTCGAAAAATTTAGCTTTTCACCATTAATTGGCCATTGGCGAGTAAGATCAGCATATGCTGTACAAGAAACCATTTCTTATATGTTTTTCCACTACATACAACTGCCAAAACCAACGAACGAATAATAAATAAGGCCAAAATTGCAGAACCTACAGTTTAAAATACCTCGAAGTCGGCCATCTTGGGGTGCCAAATCCGGATTTGTTTTGGTGACACTTTTCAAACGTTATGCCCCCTCCACTTTCTTTACCTCCATGAAAAGGATCTTGTTACTCTCTATGATCTCTCTCAACCTTTCAATGTCAAATTTTGATAGACATCAAGAATGAATATTGTTTTATGATTACCTATGTTCGAAGGGTTGTTTTGAAAATTAATTCTCTGTGTCCTCAATGAACCGAATATCACTCCTTAATTAGTTGCATATCAAACAGCAAAGGGTTGAAAAAGAACAGTTTTATGTTGCAGCCATAGAAAAACTTTTTTCTTCGTCTTTCGATTCCCCGTTGCAGCTATCATCTCGGATATCATAAAAACAGTCTCGGAATCTAACCGATCCCTAGAATGATCTTTCCTCGAGTTGCGAATGGTTGCTAGAGATACAACGGGGGCGATCCCAAGAGAAAACGCGGTTTTCAATTACGGTTCTCCTAGAGCTCATGAAAAAGTTATGGGGACCAGGGAGAATGCGCGAACTTTATCCTAGAAGTTTTCGGGGTCCTTAAGATCAACCTGGCAGTGCGGAGACGGCTTAATCCGAGATGAGAACAATACGATTCGGATAACGAAAGTTTTCAGCGCGAAAATGAATTGTTGCGATGAGTTTTGGAGATTTGGGGAAGTGGGTTAAACGTTCCGGAGAGATTTGAAGGATTGGGAAACTTTTATCAAGAATTCTCGATTATTTACTTCCGATAAAAGGTTGTTCGTGATGTATATCACGTGATGAAAAACTGAAATGCATACGTCAAATTGAATTTGACAGATCAATGACTGATCCACAGATATAAAAAATCTATGGTATGGTTACTATCAAAGATGTCGAAGTAATCTGGATCACTTTCATACTCTTTTAGAGATGAAATTTTGCCGCCAAAATTTCTCGGTTGTAATATGAAAGTTTGTTGCTAGGCATTTTCTCGAATGACATTTGCATTGAAAATCACGAGCCGTCAGGCGGAATATTTCCAAATCTATCTTGAAGGCTCATTTTCAGAACCTAACCTATATAACAGGAAATTTATCGGGAAATGAATGCTCTAATGAAACCTTGCTATTTTTTCGAAATTCCGCTCAACAGTCCTTTGTTTTCCTGTTTTTGGTGGGATTGAATTTAAATATGGCAACGTTGTCAGTGAAATTTCTCTTGTACCTTTTCTCCGGTCAGGAAATATCTCAGCATTGTGGGAAGAATGTTGTTGATATTCTGATCTGCTTGAAATATCTGAATGATGAATTCTACAATAAAACGATCCTCTTTCAAGTGTTGCAAAATGAAGCAACACTGATTAAACCACTTCCCTCCAGACAATCAACAGACAACAAAGGCTGCAAACCACCTGCCTCCATCCATGACACAGACGCCAACTCTCATTCAAATTCGCAGAATGCAAATACCTCCTCAGCTCCCATTAAAAGAGAAAATGCCATAAATCTCCGGTATGAAAAGGTAACTGAAGACTTCGTCTGCCTCCTTCTACCAAGGCTATCTCTTCCTCTGATAAATATCTCTTAACGAGGAACCAAATGCGTCGCTACCACAATAAAAGAACTACGAAATGGGGAACAAGAATTCCGCTCCAATCTTTTTGGCCATCGGCATTCATGAGTTCCGCACAATTGGTTCAGATATGGGCATCGATCTGGGCCTGTTGCTAGCTTGTACCGGGGGCATAGGAAAATATTCCACCGGAAAGAATGAAGAAAAAACTGTACCCCATTTCATGATGAAACCTCTTTTTGGATTCATAAACATCGATTGTTCAATAATGTCAGAAGAATCGATTTAGAACTGGCACGACTCAGACAACATTTGTAAGGTATTGAAAAGCAAAAATGCATTATTCGCTTGAAAAATGAGAAAATTCTCTTGAACAACTCAGGAATTTAGAGCTGGACACATTGTGATAATAAAATATGAGATGAGGTTCTTGGTTTGCTCTTGATTAGAGAGCGATCCAACATGAGGAAGTTTTCCTGAAAACTTAATATGGGTTTTCTCTCCCAGTCTCTGAAACAAGAAACAATTAGAAAAAATTTTTTAATAATATAAGAAAGGTCCCTGCGTAAAAATTTTTGAGCACTACTTTGTCAGGGGACAAAACTTGTCATGTAGCGATAACCTATTCTAATCGAAGATTAATTTCAATACATTCAGATATTTCTACCCCCACTCATCAATTAAATTGTCGAGGAATTATTGAACTGAAACAGTTCCATCTGTCAAACATAATCATCGTTTGAGATTTGGAATGGATTGTCGTATTATAACCACAGAGTAAATGAATTTATAACGACCACTTCAGTTTAAATTTTGAAACCGTGATTTGACATATGCAAAGAATACTCTTCTTCTTCTTCTTCAGCTTTATTCGCGTTGAGGCGGTCGCGTTCAGAGTTCGTTCACCTGCCTCTTAAATTCGCGGTGCGGAATCCTTAAGTTTGTTGCGAACATTGTCAATTTGGCATGGTTTCAAGCAATCACGAGGGATTGGATGCTGCAACGACGTCCCAAGACGTTCGAGCAGGCTTGACCTATCCTAGCGACAGATGGAGGGCCGGAGATTGTTCCTAAATCGTCCGGAAAGTTCACATGGAGTGCGTGACGTCCATGAGTAAAATGGGATGGGAGGAAGGGGGGGAAACCCCCATCGAAGGTCCCTGGCACTTCGGCAGTTTTTCAATAAGAGGCTCTAATGGAACATCTGTCTGTTTTTTAATTGTACCAGATCCTTTTCTGTGACGTATGACATTTGACAAATGACATAGACAATTGTCAGTTGGCGCGGTTGTCAAGATGTATTTTTATTCCTGGAATATCATACTCAGGAAACTCACGAATTGATCGAAAAGGTCAAAGAGTTTAAAGGAAATAAAGATTTTTCAATGAAGTATGAGTAAAGGGTAATTATAGAACACTTCCTCATGTTATCTATTGAAATATTTTCTGAGAGGACTCTGCATTTTCCTGAAAACTTAATATGGGTTTTCTCTCCCTATAATTTGGCAACATGGGAAAGAAGAATTGATAAAATTTTTCAATCATATCAATAATAAAGAACCTACAATAAAATTCACAATGGAGTTAGAACAAAATAATGTACTTTCCTTCTTAGATGTTTCGATAAGAAAATTTCCAAATCATCTCGAAACAAGTGTGTTCAGAAAAAAGACACACACACATCGATATCTTAATTTTTATTCTAATCATCAAATGAGTGTTAAAAGAGGTATTATAAAAACACTCTATGCGCAATTAATTTTATCATCAACTGAAATACGGTATAACGAAATTAATTTCATTAAAGATATTCTTAAGGATAATCAATATCCAACTAATTTCATAAAAAAAAACTATTTCAAATTTAGAAAGAACAATTTTACGTCAAAACGATAATAACAATCAAGTACCAACAACAAACCGTGAAGAACAACCAATTTTAATAAATTTGATTCCTTATGTTCGTGGACTTTCAGAAAAAATGAAAAGAATTGGTTCTGAATTCAACATAAGAACTGTTTTCAAAACAAGAAATGATTTACGATCTTTATTAACAAAAACTAAACCTTTGAATGAGAACCAAAAATCGAGAAATTGTATTTAAAATATTCCCTGTATTTGTGGAAAATCTTATACAGGAGAAACATCAAGACCATTAGAAATCAGAAAACGTGAACATAGGAATAACATAAAAAATAGAGATATTGGTAGATCACAGATAGCAGATCATGTGTGTTCCAATACCGGCAATCACATGATGGATTGGAATGGAACAAAAATTCTAATGACGGAACCTGATGGTTATAAAAAAAATCAAGGAGTCAGCTTGTATTTTGTTGGATGAGTCTGATGATCTCGCCAATTGTTCAGTAGGAATAGATCGAATTTGGATGGATTTATTGAAAAAAGAACTGGTTTCAGGGAATTTTGAATTAAAATAACGATACCAACATCTAGTAATCAATATTGATCTATGTTCATCATATATTGACAAATGTCAATCCAAAAATCAGAAAAATTGTCAAGTTGAATGAAAATTAGTTATTGTCTGACGAAGGAGTCTGATTTAGACTCCGAAACGTTACGCTTAAGATTTCAAAGTGTTTTCATTTTCTTTTTGTTCATTGTTAGGCAACAATTTTTTCTCGTAAATTTTTGGCCCCTGACAAATAAGTGCTCAAATTTTTACGCAGGAGCCTTTCTTATATTATTAAAAAAATTTTTCTAATTGATTCTTGTTTCAGAGACTGGGAGAGAAAACCCATATTAAGTTTTCAGGAAAACAAATGACATTGTTTTTGAGGTTTTCTGTTCCGCATTTCGAGAAGCTCGTTTTAGGTGCGATCCAATCACCTCGTGAGCATAGAGGACGGTTGTGCCGTGAATTTCTGGAATTCTTCGAAGCGTCCACTGATTGATCAATTCCAGGTGCCTTATCGTTATAAATTGCTGATTTCGTAAAGGTTTCATTCGCAAACTTCATTAAGATTCGGCAAATTCAATCTTCGTCAAAATCGATTATAGACGGTGGTTATTGCAGGGTTCCTTCTTCAATTAAAGAGCGAATAGGCGAGGAATTTAATCCGAAATCGAATTCGGAGTTCTAATACGTTTCAGTAACCGGAGGATTTGAATTCAATGAAGGTGTCCATTTTGTTCAGCATTGGAATCATGGCACGTGCCTCCTGAACCAAGAAGATATGCTACTGAGATCGACGTAACAAAATGCCTGATAACTCTGCAATCTTCTGAAATTGCAATAAATCTGCTGTATTATATCATGCATCAATGTGGAATTCAGACAGTCCATAATATATTTCCCCGACAAACTCGACAGTTTAAGGCCACCGCTTAAGGGAAACCTTCGCGTGTATGGCCCGCTTTAATCCTCGGATTGCTCTTATCAGTCTGAAGATGGGGAAACAAACACTTTAGAGTGAGGAAACGAAGCAACGCCGACCTGATATCTCGTCGCTTTCAATTAAACGAACTACTCCCCGGCTCAGTCGCCTGATTCCCTCTTCTTGGAGAACCATAGAAGAAAACGGGGGTATCGACCCTCGGCCAGTCGCTGATGGGGTGCCAAGCAGTCATTGCGGCTGATATTTGTCGAGTGCAGGAGTACCTTCCTTCCTATTTTCGTAATGAAAGAGAAGGTAACCATGAATATGCGAGAGTTAATCGTTCGTGATAGTCTATGGGTCTGCTCCGTGGACGGCGTCGTTTTTAGACGCTACGGGGGGCGTCCGCGACGCTTCAGGACGCACAGGTGTCAAGAAACGTTTTCTTGAAGATTGGCAAACGAAACTCTCATTCCGCACTTCATATGCTTCTGAAGAAACTTTCTGTAGTGTTCTCTACACGTTTCCCATGTGATTTCCAATCAGAATTTTGATTATATACTTTTGGCAATTCCATGTTGAAAATTTCAATTTTTTTAAGGTAAAATCTGAAGTTTTCCGTGCTGGGATATCTGTTGCCGAAGTCGTAATAAAATAGTAACTGAGGTATGTAAGGATCGTGAACTAATTCTATGAAAAATGGATGAAATTGGATCATTTTTTGATATGTTGGAGCTTTTCACCTACTGAGCACAAAATGTCATGAACGCAAAGCTGAATAATGGACAGTTTTTGATCCACAGTCAGTCGAACAGTCAAAATTCAGCTCTGCGCGAGTAGGTACTACATATACATATATATATACCTACATCTCTCTATGGCTCTCTCTCGAAAACTATTCATTATTTCGTTTTTTGCCTATTACATTTTTTGTTCAGTAGGTCATAGGCAACAACATATCAAAAAATCAGCCGATTTCTCCGAGATTCAATTTTTCATAATCAAAGCGCAGAGCTGGATTTATCATCTTTGACTGGCTGTAGCTCAAAAATTGTTAATTTTCTAGATTTTTGCCTAATACATTTTTTGTTCAATAAGACATAAGCTACAACCTCCTGAAAAAAGGGCCGATTTCAGTAAGATCGAATTTTCTATCATTAAAGCGCAGAGCCGAATCGTTTTTGACTGGATAAAGCTCAAAAACTGTTGAATATTCAGCTTTTTGTCCATAACATTTTCTGTTCAGTTGGTTACAAGCAACAACATATTGAAAAATTGGCCGTATTTACCGAGATAATTTTTCCCGTAGAATTAGTGCGGCGTTCTTTACAGGTGATTTCAATCAATAAATAACTACAAAAAACAAGGAATAAAAATTATTGTTGAGACAAATGTTGTAGTTTTCATCCTATGGACTTCTGTGCTATTTCCCAAGAGAAAGTGTAAAAGTAGTTTACAAGCTAAAAGAACTCAAAAGAAGAGAAAATCAAATAAAACTGGAGAGAATTGCAAAGTGTACAGTGTAGAAATAGGAAAGTAAAATCTAAAATCTAAAAGAATCGGCTCTATTTCAAACTCATGCTCTGAAGCGGTACAACAGCCAAACAATCCTTCGCACCTAATTCGAAATTAAAAAAAAAGTGACCACCATAATCTGCGAAAGATATCGGCAACACTTCGTTCCTTTTTATCACCTTCCCCTGAGTGGGTACAGGAAACCTTGGAGTTCATAAACTGCCTGCCATATTTGCATATGAATTTTTATAAGAAGACTCCCCCAGGAAATTTGAGGAGACAATACGATTACAAAAGGTCGGCGCGAACAATTACGATGTTGCGGCACGAAACAGCAAGTTATTTATCTGAAACGTTTCTGGGCAAGCTGTTCGCTTTTCGAGTCCGTCGAATGAAACGACAACTTGAACAATCTATGGTCGGGAAGTATCGGCAGTTTGTAAGACAAGTGACAGGTGACAGGAGATGTTTGACAGACGTTTAACTGAGATTTCTGTCAAATTTGAGCGAAATAGGATTCGTTTTGTCACATTTTGAAGTGAATTGTTCTGTTCCGTATCGAATATCTAGAGATTTCTTGATTGTGATGGATAATGTTGAAGTATCCCTACACTTTTCAGAAGTTCCAAAGGTTTGCTTGTAAACGCCGTACCTTTTGCTATTACGCTTTGCCGAGCTTATTGGATGAAGGTTATCATTATATGCCGCTAATGATGGTGATCACTTTTTATGTGCAGTTTATACACCTTTTTCGATATCGTGTATATATTGCAACAACAATCAGGGGGGCCGTTGCCCCTTAACCTTTCTGACAAAAGTGAATAGACCTGCTTCATTCATTACATTGCAGGAAGTGATGAAATTTTGTAACGCCTCACCGAACCAGATGAATTAGGATGTAGGAAAACTAATTCTCCAACTGTATTGAGTTGAAGATAGTGAATTTTGAAGTCGAGATTATTTACAGCTTCTTCTGACATTTTGTGGCAATATATACACTAAAATCGAACGCATGCGTTTTCTAAAAACAAAAAACTCACCTGGTGAAGACTGCCGCTATGATCCAAGCCAGAAGACATATCAGTGAGGCTCTGGCCTTGGTACAGATGTAGCTTGCCTTCAGTGGCTTGCAGATAGCGTAGTACCTCTCGAAACTTATAGCTAGAATTGTCAGGACCGAAGCGTGAGCCACTGTGAGCTCAACGAAAGGTACTGCCTTGCCTGTGAACAAAATTGACATTAGAAAATTTGGGAAAAAACCATCCTCGAAGATTTCTTGAAGATTTTTTCGAGACAAGATCAGGAGTGTATCTATATAAAGGGGCACTGAGAAAAGAAAGATATCTATAGTATCTTCTAGACTTCAACCTTCCATGGGTACAGTTAAAAATGTAGCAGATGGTTAATGAATGAAGTTATTTCTCTCCCACTGGACGAGTTGGACCAAAAAGGTCTTCTCACAGAGAAGATAACACGATCATCATCTGCTGAGCTTGGGAAAGGTTTCCAAGGATACCCAGAGATCGCAGAATACTTGCTTTGCTGACGTGAACGCGAAAACCATTGTTGATTTTGGAAAAACACGTCTCTCCGGAATTTCTCAGAGAAAATCGAGCAGACACATTGGAATTCCAAGGTGAAATTAGCGTTCCTAAACTGCATCGGTCTGATGAAAATTCGAGCGCATAAATTCACTTCTAATTACCCAGCATCACCCGTAAATCTCTCGAGAAAAGCGATGCTGACGGCAGAAACATCCGCTAGTGCGGTATCTCTTGTTGCTTTTCAAATTCCCATGAAAAATGGTGACAGCACGAGGCACGAGGCGTAGATCAAACCTACGATATGCCTCCGGCTCTTTGTGCATTCTGCATTCCGAGTTTTGGTTCGCTGTTTCCGATTATAAACCTCCGAAAAATGAAATTTTCACCTTCAGTATATATATTTTAACATTAGATTATCGACGAAAAAGAAACTCTTTGTTTGTAATCTCCAGATACACAAATATCGAAAATTCGTCCATTACCAACAAAACTGTCACCATTGTAACGATTGTAAAGTTCTCCACAGATGGCGCTCAATCTGACGTATCAAAGTGCCTCTCACAGCGACGCTTCTGACGGAAATTCGCACAAAAGACACTCGAACAGAACGCCATTATGTTGAACCATAAACTCCAACTGCATTAACTCCAAACTAATTTCACTCCCGGCCTAATTAATGCCTAAGCGTCCTCCCATATATCTCCTGGCTGCACACAACCTCTCTGCCCTCCTCTCAACACCATTTTGATATCCCAGAAGTTTCTGACATCGATGACGCTCACCGGATAGAGAGCCAGAAAAAAAATACGTGGCGAACCTCGAAGAGTTGATAGTTTAATTGAAACCGACGGAGTTGGCTGATAAATGTCTTTGCTGGAGGGTTGAATTTTATTAAGGAAGTTTAATAATCCCTGCATAGAGACCAGAATCCTGTGTGCACAACTCTCTATAGTGGACTTCGAGCTTCTTGTTTGTCAAGAGGAAAACAGATGTCGTGAGAATTTTTTTTAAACTCCCCAGGCTTTGTGTTTATCGGAAATCCTACCGGAGTTCTGGTATGAACCCGAGGGCCATTCTTCGAATTCCCAGATACGTTTTGCGCGTAGAATAAACAGCGATAATCTGAATAATCTGAATGCCGTCTGAATAATGCATGTTGGAGCTTGACGCGTTCAATCATCGTCGCTATATCGGCTGTCGGGACGTGTTAGGACCGGAGATGGGATTCGTCTCGATGTCCTCTTTCAGTTCGGATTTTACGAACGATTAAGCTTTTCGTTTATCGAGTTCGGATGGGGGCCCCATTCGTCTCTGGTCTCGAGATTGGCGTGTCTGACGGTGGCCATTTCGAAAAAATTAACGGACCGGAAGCATGTCCGGAAAGTATAACGGAGCTCGCGTCAAACAAACATCTCGGATACAAAAAAAAACAGTACTCCTCGAGGTACCCTTGAGTGGAATTTTGGATCTCAGTGAAATCGGCTAATTTTTCAATATGTTGTAGCTTATGACCTACTGAACAAAAAATGTAATAGGCAAAAAGCTAAATAACCAACAGTTTTTGAGCTACAGCCAGTCAAACACGAAAAATTAGGGTCAGCGGCCGAGATTTGAATATATAGGAAATTGGATTTTTGTTCAGTCTTCTAATTTTTTAATATGTTGTAGTTTATGACTTACTGAACAAGAAACGTATTAGGCAAAAAGCAAAATAATGAACAGTTTCTGTGTTACAGCCAGTCAAACACGAAAAATTAGGGTCAGCGGTCGAGCTTTGAATATATAGGAAATTGGATTCTTGTTGAGTCTTCTAATTTTTAATATGTTGTAGTTTATGACTTACTGAACAAGAAACGTATTAGGCAAAAAGCTAAATAACCAACAGTTTTTGAGCTACAGCCAGTCAAACACGAAAAATTAGGGTCAGCGGCCGAGCTTTGAATATATAGGAAATTGTATTTTTGTTCAGTCTTCTAATTTTTTAATATGTTGTAGTTTATGACTTACTGAACAAAAAACGTAGTAGGCAAAAAGCAAAATAACGAACAGATTCTTTGTTACAGCCAGTCAAACACGAAAAATTAGGGTCAGCGGTCGAGCTTTGAATATATAGGAAATTGGATTCTTGTTCAGTCTTCTAATTTTTTAATATGTTGTAGTTTATGACCTACTGAAAAAAAAACGTATTAGGCAAAAAGCAAAATAATGAACAGTTTCTGTGTTACAGCCAGTCAAACACGAAAAATTAGGGTCAGCGGCCGAGCTTTGAATATATAGGAAATTGGATTTTTGTTCAGTCTTCTAATTTCTGAATATTTTGTAGCTTATGACCTACTGAACAAAAAATTTTGAAGGCAAAAAGCAAAAAAATGAACAGTTTTTGTGTTACAGCCAGTCAAACACAAAAAAATAGGGTCAGCGGCTGAGCTTTGGATATATAGAAAATGGGTTTTCTGTTCAGTCTTCTAATTTTTGCATATTTTGGCGCTTATGACCTACTGAACAAAAAATTTAATAAGCAAAAGGCTGAAAAATCAACAATTTTTGAGCTATAGCTAGTCAAACACAAAAAATTAGGGTCAGCGGCTGAGCTTAGAATATATATGAAATTGGATTAGGGTTCAGTCTTCTAATTTTTAAATATTTTGTAGCCTATCACCTACTGAACAAAAAATGTAAAAGACAAAAAGCTAAAAAATCAACAATTTTTGAGCTACAGCTAGTCAAACACAAAAAATTAGGGTCAGCGGCCGAGCTTTGAATTTATAGGAAATTGGATTTAGGTTCAGTCTTCTAATTTTTTGATATTTTGTAGTTTATGACCTACTGAACAAAAAATGTCATAGGCATAAAGCAAAATAATAAACAGTTTTTGGGCTGCAGCCAGTCAAACACAAAAAATTAGGGTCTGCGGCTGAGCTTTGATTATATAGAAAATTGGATTTGGGTTCAGCTTTCTAATTTTTGAATATTTTGTATCTATGATCTACTGAACAAAAAATGTCGAAGACAAAAAGCAAAATGATAAACACAAAAACTTCGGATCTGTGCATTATTTATGAGTATGGGAAACTGAATATTGATAAAATCAGCAAACTTTTCAATATGTTGCAGCTAATGAAATTAATGAGTATTATTCAGTTTTTCGGCCATCCTATTTTAGGTTCAGCAGGTCATATAGGCTACAATATATCCAAAAATTTCCTGATTTCACCAAAGATATTTTTGGAGGAAACTTGACATATTTACTATAAGAAATTACTTCTGAAGGCTGTCTACTTCGGTGAAACATTCCTAGTATACACATTGTGTAGGTTTATCACCGAAACAACAAACCAAACCGTCTTCTGCCCCAAATAACCCGAACGGCATCCACCTAAATCCATCGCAACATATATTTTTATCCACCAATTTCAAAACGACCTGCGAGATTGATTTCTATCGATCCGTCGTCCGTAAAAACACGTCAAAATATCCCGTATTGCGACAGCAGTTTCGGAGTTACAATGTTGATCTTAAACGTTCCGCAGGTTATGTGTCGTCCTCGTTAAAGTTCCTCTGACAGCGAATCGTATTCCTGGAGGTTCCAGACTTGAGCAATAACGCAGTCATGTGACAAGTGCGGTAGTAAAACGAGAAAACATATAAATAACTCGTGCATAATCGAGAGTAAATTTAAACGGGACTGTTGGTAACCATGTCGTTATTCGATGCTCTTATTTGTTTTCTATGATTTGTTGCCGTTGGATCGGTCTTTGTTTGAAATAGTTCGATGACAATGTAGATGGCAACAGCTGTTTCGTTTGGGATTTATGTTGGCGGCTTGCTGTATATATTGAATAAGAATTTTTCGGGGAATTATTCGATTTAATTATTTCATTGATGATATTCTATGAAAACTGTTACTTGACAGATTGTGACACATGACAACTCTCTATAACCATTCCTGAATACTAGCAATTTCCTTCTCAATATCAATTATAAAGCGTTCCCAATTATAATTCAGTCTCAATTAGTAAAATGCATAATAGAGTAGGACTAACGTAGACAGTTAATCGTAAATGCTTCACCCGTTTCTCCGTGTTTTAATGGTTCATTATTCCGAGCAACAGAATAACTGTTTCGCTTCTAGATGATGCACTAAACGCTGGTTACGATCCTTTATTGCCCATGTGAATTATAAGGCTTTAGGACAATATATGTTCCCCGCATGGGGATTGTTATTAAGGTGCAATTTGCCTAGTCAGTCTGCCAAGATTTGCGAAGGAAACTTGTTTGTTTTGTTTCTACACACAGCTTCATTTCAGTTGAAAATGGTCACTGTTCATGATCATAGAGCTTTCAAATATGAAAACTCTTGTCAAATCTATTCCCAGAGTAATCTAAGATAAACAAAAGCTATTCTATGACCTACAACGCTGTATTAAAATTGGAATCATAGAATATAGACTATTGTCAAACAACACAGTGTTAAAAAAAGTACTTTTCGTGATAACCGTATGAAAAACTCATTTCTTTTTTATTTCAAAGTTCGGAAATCGGAGTTCTATATTATGTCTTTTTCCGTTATACATTCTGTGAAAGATCAAACATCAGGATCGAGTATTCATCCAAGCTTAACATAGACTTTACAGTGAGGTCTAGAAACTTCATTCAGGCAAATATTTGAACGGTTGAACTTCTCTGTGAAATACGTACGTAGGCGATGCTCGATTTATAATTTTGGAATTATTTGGAATGGGAACTTTTGATGGTTCAAGTAAAACGATCATTTAAACAAAGATAACAGATATAGGGGTAGACCAAGTCGTATGTATTTTTGCCAGAGTCTATAATGAACTAGTGAACCTTCTCTTGAAGGCAAGAATAAGAGCGATTGGAACGCTTCTGAACCGTTTTTGTTATTTGTTTCCTGTCAAGGATTCATATACATCTGTCAAATAATGTCTTATAGTCGTAGAGAAGCCAATTTTGTTGGAATTAATGGAATATTTTCATATATACCATTTCATTCCTGCATTGAGAAGCTTTGTTTGGCAGAACTGATTCCTGTGTCATAAATTTGACAGATAATTCCGTGACAGGAGAGTACCAACGTATAATAATGAAATATAACCATGAAATCCGTTTGAAAGAAAGAATCAGAGAGCTGCATTATTGTCAGCTTTCTTCCTGAATAAAAGTACTTTTTCTGGGAACCAAATATCGGTTGAAAGGTGTGGGTTATTTTTCTTCGCATATCGACGTGAGTTCCCTGATTTCTCTAGCTTTCCTTTCGCGTTTCGAGCCTGTTTTCCTCACGTCCCTCCTCCAAGTTTTTCATTTATTTATGACTCCGGCGAGGAGGTGGTAAGTAACTCCATCTCTTGGCGCTAAGTAGCCTCTGGAGTTTTCACTCCCTTAATCAGCTCGGGGGCGTTTCAAACGGCCATAAATTACGTTTGACATTTTCCCATATTAGCTGGTTTTCTCGGTTGTTATCCCGAGAAGTTTCAACGGGTTTTAACAACTTGGCAGACAGTTTAGGAATCGACAGAGTTTGGAAGATGGGAGTTTGTTGGCGGGAGAGATCACAGAAAGGGATTAATCATTGTTTATGGTTTCGTCTCGAAATGCAGATGGGAAAGAATACTTCGGATGAGTTTTCTCGAGAAGTTAGGTTAGTTTAATTCGCATAAACCTTAATCTTGGTTTGATGGATTCTCAATATCGCAATAAGTAGGTCAACATTAACTTTAGTAACTTATCCCGTAAGACACTTATAGTTATTCGCAGGATTGAATGATCGAATGCGATAATGAATCATCGAATGACCTGTTGTATCTAGAAGCTAAAGCTATCATACACGACGAGATCAAATTTTACGGTTCAAAATCCAATAAAGCTTCTCTTAATTCGTTGCTTCGGTATTTTCTCTTCGATAAATATTTAACTGGGCATATTCCGGTGTAATGACCCAACCCACGCTGCCGTTTAAATCGGAATCAACCGACGAGTAGGTCCAATTATCACCGCGTTTATTTTATGACACGCCGATCGATTATCCGGCCCGAATGACACTGAGAAAATCGACAGTCGGCTGAAGAATTTCAGATACGAGTTTAATTAAAATTGATAGGCGATGTAGGGGTTCTTGCCCCTCTTATACTGCGCCTCGTTAAAGGAATCTGTTACAGAGGAGTCGATACCCGGTTGACACCATAGAAGTTGAGCAAGGTTATGGGGCCAGTTTGAAGGAAAAAAATAAATGAATTTATTTTCGGATGAAACAAATAATATATAAGATATTAAAAACCGTCCAATCCCGAAATATGAGTAATCAAAGTTTCCTTTCGAGCAAAAAATTTAATGATACTTCAACGATAAATTTCGAAATGTTGTTGCGAAATTCTGTGCCATCGGGGTAAACGACAAAACGGCCAATAAAAAGGCGATTTCATCAGAAGCCGAATTAATGAGAAAAATATCGGACGTCCTTGAACTCCAATTGATGTGCCAATGATCGTTTATTCTGTGTTTCTTTTTACGTCCTAGCTTTATCGTTTTGTCCATAAAATATTCTTCCACCTCCGTTCACGATCACTTCAGCCAGAATTCGCCGAATGAATGCAATCTAACGAGAAATAACTCTCTCTCGATTAAATGCGACATAAAAATGAGAGTCTGAGATGTCAAGATCATGACAGAACTCTGTGGACGGAACTGACAGCTAATCAATACCTAAATATTCATTTTTCATAGAAAATCTATGTAATCATGAAACTTGATAACCCTAGAAGTTTTTGTCAATTTTGACAGTCTCCAATCTTCTTCTTGTGTTGTTATCAATTATTCAAATCCACTTTGACAGCTTCAACAATCCGTTGATTGTGATCTAGTACGATTACTTGTAAATGTCAGATTAGTTTTCGTGAAACACTGAATATTATGTGACGTAACAAACCAAAGAAGTTCCTTCTGACAAGATAGATCTTTTATACGCCTACATAGTTCGATTAATGGCCGATCTTTCCGTGCACTTCAAATGACCCAGCAAGAGCAACATGGCGGTGTTACAAAGGCATTCCTCCACGTATGTGCAACATGCGGAAGTTCACAATTAACTCCGAGTCCCCAAAGGTTAATTACTAGAGGAGTCAGTTCGAATTGAAGCCGGCGTGGTGAAATATAGATATTTGATTCAGACTTAAATGGCGAGCAGTAGGAGAATAAGGGAATTTGGATAGAGTAGTTGCCTCACGTGTGCTTTAAGATCGCGAGGGGAATACTTAAGTCGGTTTGTACGGTTGTTTCGTTTATGACAGCTCTGCTGGAATTGACGCTCATAGAAAACCCTCCGATACAAGTACCTGTCAAATCATACTCAATATGGCGATTGTGGGCAAACCATAGACATTCGAATTAAGTCTGTGGGCAAACGTCTGAGAAACATGACACTAGACATAATGGAACTCAATCCACAGATTATAGAGTATAATATATTCATGCTCTATGCCATAGAGCTTGAACATCGATTGTTGAAAACACCATAGAGAGCTCGTATAAATCGAGTAACCCTCAAAGTTGATTAGTCTGAAAAAGAACACTCGTTAACATCTCTCTCTGTAAGGATTCCATTGAATTTAAATTCTGGATCTTTAAAAGGAATAATAGACTAGCTTATTCTCCAGCTCATTGGGGTTTTTATTGGAATTGGTGAAAGAAAAGAGATGCGTTTTATGGAGGAGTAAAGGTGAGTTCTTCTAGCTATCTGTTTGTGAGCAGCATACTTAATTTTTGGTTTGTCGCCAAGAAAATTTGTACCCACGTCTATGCAAGATGATCTGTCAAAATTCACAATGGATTTTACAATTTTTGATGGTTCGAGAATCATTTATGACAAATGTCAAAATTTGACGGATGAAGGAAGTCATAGAGCAAAATAATTGATGACAGGAAATCATCAATTCACTTTCGTAGTTTCAGTTTTTGAGATCGCATTTCCCAATCGTTCTAAGGTGTCGAATTATATCAGGGACCACAAGGAAGAAGTATTTTCTTTCGACGAAAACCTTTTATCGGGGAATGGACAAACTCGGGAGAAGCTGCAAACAAATCTCATATTGCAATATTTTCCTTAGAAACCAGCTTTGGGGCCCCTTTGTGATGAATACACACCTAGATTATGTTACGAGACCCATTTTCCTGTCTCGAGAGACTCTAGGGAAAAAACGAAATCTACTCTTTGATGTGGCTCTGTGTTAATGAAGCATCTGTTTGGTTATTTAATAGTGCGAGAAACAGTTGGCACCGATTCTGTTTTGACAGGGATCTGTTTTACCTATCGAAACTGTTCGGAGTAAAAGGATCCCAATCGATACATTGGCGGAGCTAATTTCCAATAGTGGCCAAACAATTTACTGCTTCAACTAATTTAAAAACTCCAAATCGACCAAACTCCATTAAATTTCAATCTTTTTCGTTTAGATTTAAACAATTCCACTTCAGCATAGAGTTGCATGTTTTATTCCAGTCAGTCGTTCCTTTATTCTATGGTTACGCCAATGATTGACGAGTATAAATCAAGACGTATTCCCCAAGCTTCTTTCAACTCCAATTTGTGAACTTAATAACGTAAACACAGTTTCATGGGTGGAATAAAAACATCAAAGTGTTTCTTCAACGTTTTTTTCAGGCGTCGTTACTTGATTATTCAACACCTCGTTATCTTTCGACAAGAATATTTCAATGACAACAGGGAACTTCACTTTTGAAGTGTTGATAAGTTCGTAACACTTTTCTGTGGAAAATTTTATGATGTGATTCATCAATTCAATTAAGTTGTGGTATTTGAAATGCAGAACGATGTCATAAAAAATTTCACTATACAGTTCCAGTTGGATTAACACTCGTTAGACTTTCTTCCCCATTAAGAGGATATCGCATTAGGTAAAAAAGGGTCTTCCAGATAAGAAGTTATTACCTCCTCCTTAGAAGAGAGAATAATTTTGCTCTGATCTAAACTCTTTCGACCTTGACAAAGAAACTCAAACATTCTGACGGATTCAATTATTATGCGGATGGCTCTTTCACTGACAGTTCTGTAAGTGGGTACTTTAATTACTCCCTCAGATCCGAAAAGGATTTAAATTGAATGGGAGCACTTTTATTACTCTTTCCCCTAAATTTTAATACCGTGTTGAAAAACGAGCTGTCAAATTAAGGAGTGCGTTCCGGAAATATGCGATCACAGAATATACGATCCGATTCCGAATTCGGAGTCTTGTCTTCGGACGGAACTAAATTAAATATCGATTCTAACGAGAGGACCATTCAAGCCACGTATCTCGCGTCTATCGGGATCGTTTCCCGTGGGATTTTCTAGCTAATAGTCGCTGAAATCACGGCACTCATACAATATACGGCCGTAAAGAAGTTTCCAATTTATTGGCAGACTGTTTGATGTACTGTAAGCTGACTGAGAACCGGTAACTTGTGTCCATTTTCGTCGGTTCTGGAAAAATTTAAGTTCGCCTGACGGCTTCAGAGTATGATCGTTCTTAATCGAGGGATTTTCGATTTCGAGATTGCTAGGAAAATACAGAACTCGAAAGTTTGATCAATCTTCAGGATTTCAATGAAAGATTCTCGATTAGCGCTCAAGATATGAATTCTAGATAAAACCATCATAACCACTAAACATGCGATCTACTTAAAAAAGTGACGAATGAATTATGACAACTGGGGGAAATATTTTTAAATAATATCTCGGAGATCTAGATAGAGTATGATATAAAAATTGGGCTTTCTCTTCATTGAATCATAATCCTAGCCCAAAATGCCCAATTTCGATCAATTGAGCACTGTTTTTTGACTCATCCTGTATAAACCGGTGTCCCATTTGCCAAACTTTTGGTATCTTGGTTATGAGTAGAGATTGAGTGATTTTTTGATGTATATCGTATTCTCGATCATCATAGACTCAAACGTGTCTATTTTACCTCTTTACAATTCCAAATTCAGAAACAAATCAAATATCCAACTTGTTATTGGATTGACCGTGGGTTGAAATTCAATCTCAGTTTGATGGCCACTTTCTCTATCATAAAACGTAACCTCAGTTTGAAACTCTAGTCGAACTCGATGAATCAGCGACGATGATAGTTTTTTCTTTTTCTTCGTCGAGTCGAAAGAACAGGAAAAGGCACTCGCACTTTGATACAAATAAAGTGGAAGGCTCTCAAGAAATGAAAATGTTAAGGGATGAATTATAAACGTCAGTTAACCGAGGATTGAAAGTCAATCTCAGTTTGAAGGCCACTTTCCGTGTCATAAAGTTCTAGTCAAACTTTTATTGAATCAACTGACGATAATAGATCAGTTGGAGCACCTAACCTAAAATGAATTAGATTTTTCTTCTTCTTCGTACTTTACTGCGCTTGGCAGTGTCGCCATTGGTCCAAATTCAACCGACAATGTATCCAAACGACAGTGCAACAATCTCAATCTTCCTCTGCAGAACCACAGAGGGAATTTCTTCATAATACGGACCCTGACTCAATCGTTGGTTGAATCTGAACTCTAGGTTGCTGAACCGAGGTTTGAAATTCACGTTATACCACCAAAGTCGCAATTAACGTTCAAAAATGAATTTGAACAGTTGGAAAGGTTGAATTTTCTCTTCTTCTGTCCTCCTACCTTCTTTCAGCTGCGAATACCGGTCTTATTTCGCAGTAACCAACGCAAAACCGTCGCGAAAGCCATAAATAACCATCCCGACCTTATTGGAATGCTCGATCGCGAAAAATAACCAAGACTTAAAGCGGAAACAGCCTCCGTTTAAGGGATAATACGGCCTGAATCGCTCCAAGCGAAACAGAGGAGTCAGACGATGTCGTTTAGATAGTTTTCGAGCCCTGTCTCGTGGTCCCAGATTGGATTCTGCCATACGACGTCTTGTTCATGATAATTTCATCACCGGAGGACGATGTTTATTTCCAGTTTCACCATTCGAACGATTAATCCTCAGATAAAGATCGATAGGAGGCTGTATTCCGCTGCTTTTGCGGTTTTTGGACATGGAGACGGCTCTTGTAGGGGATATTTCAGCTGTCAGGTGGTGTGGACATATTGACACTGTAGGGTAAAGTGAAATATCCGATTCATTCTCGTTTTAATTTTTTGTGATATGTTCATTTCAACATCTGGTGGGCAACAAAGTTATAAACGAAGCACAATTTTGTGTTAAAATGTTACTTTGGAACATAAATTTCAACCTCTGCTTCAGCAATCTGGAGTTGAAATTTATGTTCCGATAACAAGAAAATGACAGAGCCAAATCAGAAAGTCAATCATTGGACGAAAGTATCATTTTAACACAAAATTGTCCTTCGTTTATAACATTGTTGCACACCAGATGTTGAAAAGAAGACATCACAAAAAATTAAAAGGAAAAAAGAATCGAATATTTCATTTTACCCTACAGTGTCAATATGTCCACACCACTTGACAGCTGAAATATCCTCAACAAGAGCCGTCTTCATGTCCAAAAACCGCAAAAGCAGCGGAATACAGCCTCCTATCGATCTTTATCTGAGGATTAATCGTTCGAATGGTGAAACTGGAAATAAACATCGTCCTCCGGTGATGAAATTATCATGAACAAGACGTCGTATGGCAGAATCCAATCTGGGACCACGAGACAGAACTCGAAAACTATCTAAACGACATCGTCTGACTCCTCTGTATCGCTTGGAGCGATTCAGGCCGTATTATCCCTTAAACGGAGGCTGTTTCCGCTTTAAGTCTTGGTTATTTTTCGCGATCGAGCATTCCAATAAGGTCGGGATGGTTATTTATGGCTTTCGCGACGGTTTTGGCTTATGTTACTGCGAAATAAGACCGGTATTCGCAGCTGAAAGAAGGTAGGAGAACCTAAAAGGAGTAAATTCAACCTTTCCAACTGTTCAAATTCATTTTTGAACGTTAATCGCGACTTTGGTGATATAACGTGAATTTCAAACCTCGGTTCAGAAACCTGGAGTTGAGATTCAACCAACGGTTGAGCCAGGGTTCGTATTATGAAGAAATTCTCTACTGTGGTTTTGCAAACGAAGATTGAGATTGTTGCACTGTCGTTTGGTAACGTTGTCGGTTGAATTTGGACCGATGGTGACACTGCCAAGCGCAGTAAAGTTCGAAGAAGAAGAAAAAACTGGTTAATTTGAGGTTAGGTGCGCCAACGAATCTATTATCGTCAGTTGAGTCAATTCGAGTTTGACTAGAACTTCATGACACGGAAAGTGGCCTTCAAACTGAGATTGACTTTCAATCCTCGGTCAACTGACGTCTATAATCCATCCCTTAACATTTTTATTTCTTGAGAGTCTTCCACTTTATTTGTATCAGAGTGCGAGTGTCTTTTCCTGTTCTTTCGACTCGAAATTCAACGGCGGTGTTAAAATTCTTCCTCTCGACGTTTTCAACGTGCACCCACCAAATTATTTAATCCATTCGGAATTCTTGGGCCGCTAATATAAACTGGAAGTGGATGAACATGGCTAGGCTTTCTGGGTACCTACTTTGAAGACAAGCATTCGATTCGTCTTAGCAATTTTGGATGTTTATGATATGTGTTGCTCCTTTGGGACGCTGATGGACATTGTTCATGCGGACTCTAAGATCAGATTGTATTAGAGCTCGCTGAGAAAAATTCAATTGGGGATTTCGATAATTGAGAAGAATCTGATGGTTTTGAGAAAAGGGAATTTTTGACTTATTTGAGCTCTTTGTATAACTCGAATGCCCTGATTTCCAATGAAGGAATATCCTCACATCCTTTTTTTAACATTCCTAGTTAATGGGCACTAGACATTTCAAATCATTCCCAAGGTGTGACAAAAACCCAATGTGCCTGACGTAAACAGCTGTGAAACAGAAACCAATGCTCTGATACCGCTCAAATTTGACATGAATGTCAGTGAAGGGTCTACCAACTTGATAACAGAAAACATTTGTTACTAATGGTTAATTTGATAACTTAATTCTATCTTGTATCAGGAACGTGTGCGTAAACGAAGGAAATCTATTATGGGGACCGAGCGAATTTGCTTGTATCGTTGTTTAAGATTGGGAACGCTTTTTGGCAAGTTCAAGTTCATTAGGGGGAAATGAGGGTTTCGTAACGTTTTCAACTTTACCCTTAATTAGTTTTCTGTAATTAAGCCAGAGGTACGTACTAACCCAATGAAGAATTTTGTTGATCTGACCTTTTTCCAACGCTGCAGTTCCTAACAAGAACTTTTCTAGTGAGGTTATAATGCTCGACGAATGTTTCTCTATGACAAATACAAAATTAACTTGATTGAGAAATCGATCAAACCTCTAACAAGAATGAAGAGTAAATCGAACACATTCATTAAATGAATTTAAGAAGGTTATCGATATAAATCATAAGGAAAAGAAACTATATTTAAATTTACAAATTTTATTGAGAAGGTCAAGCTGAATTGATGGATATTTATTCAAAAAAAAATAATAACAACCTAGTTTAGGAAATTTTCCCAGTCAATTTCTGTGATTCCGAGAAAACATGGAATTAAAAATTTCAGATACGCTTCAACTGAGCTCTTGTCGAATTCCAGGAATGTTAAATCCGACGGAAAACTGTCGAATTGTTGGGGAAAAACCCCTTTTCCTGTCCCAAGTGTGGCTAATGTGGCCGAGGGGACAAAAGAACTACCCTCATCATCTGCTGCTTTCCCAACAAAGGGAAAACTGCGAGGTTTACTCCGTGGAGAATGTAACAGTGATCCCCACTGCCCATATGTATACAAGGGGTCCCAATTAAAAGACACCCCCCTCGATATTTCACATATTACAATGACGAAACGAATTTTCTCTATTTCAGTATCGTAATGAGTTCATTACTGTACTAAAAATGGTGCTGTAATGAAACTCATAACAGCATTATTTCCAGTTATATTTTTCGTTTTGTGGTTGTCAGTACAGACCTTCGATCTTATCAATTTTCAAAGTCACACCAACTGCCAAGATACAATACAAAAGTCACTAATCTAAATTTTCATTTGAATTTCGAGAGTATTTCACAAAACTCGACTGAAATAGAGAAAATATCTTCTAATACTCGTTGCAGACGGCAATTTCAATTTCGCATTCGTGTTGGAATAGGAGCTCATTCTGCAACTTGTTTAATAATATACTATTCTGCATGAAAATACTGTGAAAATATTTTTGGCAATTTTACGTGAATTTCGAAACATATTCCTTCTGGAAAATCTTCTCTAGCTCTCTCTGAAAGTCATCCCCCTCTCCAAATAATTCAATCCGTTATTAAAAGACGATTATGAGCTCAGGCTCCCCTCGCGAGCGTATGAATTTGTCAACTTTCATTACTTTCGCCTAATGTGAAGCTGGTGCCCGGGAAATTCAACATCTGCCGTCGGGAAAGCGATCCTGACGGGAAACGGCGACGTATACATGCAAATTTTCCGCGAATTTTCTCGGCGCGTGGGCGTGCAGACTCCTCAACTCAACCCAGCCCCTCCTGGGACCTCCAAGATTGATCTTGCATGTGAAAATTCAGCTGCCTGTTGCGGAGGCGAAAGGAAATGCAACGCCACATGGAAACGTGGAAAAATTCGGAATAGATGAAATATTCGGCATCACCAGTATCCCATATCCCTCAGAGAAAGAAATTATACAATATTTCACATCCAATCATGAATTCAACTGCTCAAGATATTTCAAGTGTCGATTTTTCTTGGAGTCAAGGTGGAGAAGATTTGAATTGCACTCGAGATGAGAATCACATGACGCTGGCGCTAATGAAATGCGCAAACCAGAGCTTGGGTTTCGTTGAGACCACGTGCGTGCCTAATTACCGTTTCAGGTGGGTTTCGCACGCCATATGTAAATTCCGAAGATAAACATTAATAATAATGCGAGTCGTGCATTCTCGGACAGATATTACTCATTATGCGGCATGTGAAGTCGTTAAATCATCGAAGGAGGCCGGTTTCTTAGCGCAGGTCAGTGTTCGTCTGATTTCCTCTGACCATATGGATGAGGGGAACCAGCGAAATGCTGTATTATAAACGTCAGTTGACCGAGGATTGAAATTCAATCTCAGTTTGAAAGTAACTTTCTGTAACCGTAGGTTTAAACTCTGGTTGAAATGGAATTGACTCCAACGACGATTTAACATCAAATAAACCAGTTTCTTCTTCTTCCTGCGTTTGGTAGTCTAGCCATCGGTTCAAATTCAACCGACAATGTTAGCAAAAGACAATTCTAGAATCTCAACTTTCGTTTACAGAGAATTCTAAAATCCTTTTTTGAATTCATGTTCAACAGGGCCTATTTTCGACTAAAAACAAGCAAGTAGGACCTTTATCTGAGCCCTAATACGATCTTAGAGTCCGCATGAACAATGTCCAGCATCCCAAAGGAGCGACACATACCATAAACATCCAAAATTGCCAAGACGAAGCGAATGCTTGTCTCCAAAGTAGGAACCCAGAAAGCCTAGCCATGTTCATCCACTTCCAGTTTATATTAGCGGCCCAAGAATTCCGAATGGATTAAATAATTTGGCGGGTGCACGTTGAAAACGTCATCAGGAAGAATTTTAACCACGACGTTAAATTTCGAGTCGAAAGAACAGGAAAAGGCACTCGCACTCTGATACAAATAAAGTGGAAGATTCTCAAGAAATGAGAATGTTAAGGGATGGATTATGAACGTCAGTTGACCGAGGATTGAAAGTCAATCTCAGTTTGAAGGTCACTTTCCGCGTCATAAAGTTCTAATCAAACTTGAATTGACTCAACCGACGATAATTAAACAGTTGACGCACCTAACCTCAAATAAACCAATTTTTTCTTCTTCTTCGTACTTTACTGCGCTTAGCAGTGTCGCCATCGGTCCAAATTCAACCGACAATGTTACCAAAAGACAATGCAACAATTTCAATTCTCGTTCACAGAACTCCAGTAAAGAAATATTTCATTATACGGACACTGACTCAACCGTAGGTTGAATCTCAACTCTAGGTTGCTTAACCGGACGTTGAAACTGACGTTATTATTTTATTGTATTTTGAACCACTCCCCAACAGAAAAATTGTACTTCTTTTTCATTAAACAAATTCAAATACGACCACTACAGTTTTAAAGTCGTTCTATTATCTTGAGGAGTCCTGGAGTAAAGGGGTGAATGCGTTGTAGAAAAATATACTTTCAAAGGGTGCTTCCTCGGATGAAATCCGTATCCTATAAGAACCACGTGTGAATAAGGCTTGAGAGGGGAGAGTAAATGAAAGGATTTATTTTATCGCTGAAATACATAATAGGAAATAGGAAGCATATCCCCCTTTTCTCAAGGAACGCGTCAAATGATGTGAAATGGATCTGGCGTGGACAGGGCAGCACTAGCCCAATATGCCTTTTAAATATATAGAATTTTTATTCATTGGAATGAAGAAAGATGTGTACTTTTACCAGGTAATTTACTTTCCTCAATTTATATGAGCTCTCTATGGTATTTTTAACAATCTATGTTCAAGCAGAACTGGTGGAACCAACACAGTTCACTCCATAGATACAGGAGAGATTTTATTGTCTATTCCTATGGCATAGAGTATGAATATATTATATTTTATAATCTTGGATTGAGTTCCATAATTCGCAGTGAATATTTTTGCCAGTTACAAGGGGAGAACCTATATGTTTCACAGAGGGAAATTTTTGTCATAAATAAAATGAATGTTGTCTTGAAACGTACTTCATTATGCAATTGTGTTTGAAACATTTAAATGTTTATGGTTTGCCCACAACCGCCATATTGAGTGGAATTTTGACAGTTCGTCAGTTTTCCTTATTTAAATATAACTCTTGAAGATGTCTTTAACCTCAAACATGTGCTGTTGATGATCACTTAATAATTTTTCTTTATTTGGTACAAGTACGTCCCTGTCGTCATAAAAGCGTAATTGGCTTTCGATTTTCCCCCGTTTATCGCAACATAAATCCTCGGGAAAAAATAAAGGGGGTGTGTAATGATTGTGTCAATACTTCTTCGATTATTCGCAAATATCTGGGTTTCTTCGGTGACGGATATCTTGTATCAACACTCGAACCTTCTCCTTTGATACACGATACGAATTTTCTTATTCCCACAATAATTTTCCATTCCAAGGGGTGCGAATTATCATGAGTCTGGTGGCGATACCCTTGATAAAAATATATTGAATTCCGATCATGCGTTATTTTTTCCATTTTCGCTCAGATATTGGCGAAGCCAGGGTTGGATCGAGGCAAAAATAATCTTCAGAGGAATTTTGGACTCGTTTACACTTATAATTTTTCGTTTCCAGGTCGCAAATCCAGTCTCGAAGGACCAACAACGTATGCAGATGTCCCCGGTAACAACCTGCCCAATCTCTAGCTAGCCTAGCATTAATTTGTCATTTGAAGTCAACGAGGGACCAGTCTGACCCAGCTTAGCGTCCGAACAGAGCAATAAGCTCATTATTTCACGTAATATATGGTAGGTACCTACACAGGACATGACCAGGGGCGCTATCTGCAGGGCCGATATAGCAGAGTCCTAACTCTCCCGTCATATCCAGATGGTGCATGTTTGTTGTTGCCGAAACCATAATAGGCTCTCATCTCGGATTCTATGGGCGCTTTTCGTATACGAGATTGCTGGAATGCATTCACGCGAAGAATGAACATTTTTACCATACGAATTTCGGCAGATAGAGCTCCAATTTTCCTTCATTGTTGTCTCTGCTTCAGTTCTGAGAAGATATTGTGAATTTATTCTCAGCAATCATCAACTCTTCGACGAAACTTGACAGACGTCATGATAAATAGATGCCTAACTTATCCTTCGACGTTTCTAATCTGACACTTGTGACCAAAGAACTTTTGGATATTAAACACGGTATCATTACAGTTCATAGATAACAAATTTTATTATCGTTAGTTATGTTCCAACGAATGCTCGATGACTTCACTGAAGAATTCCCTGGAGGCAGTAAGGGCATAAATCTGTGATTCCTGGCATCGAATGCTGACCGGAACCGAAGCCATAAAAATTGCTGACTGGATGATTTATATATTCCCAGATGATAGCTGGGATTTTTCTTGGGAAAAATTCAATGGAGTCCGTATATGGTTTTAAATGCCTTGGAAATATCTCGAGCTGTATGAAACACGTACAACACTTGTTCAGTTCGAAATGAGTTGTAGTCAGGGGCGGAGGTAGATGAGGGCAGACGATACTGTCGTTGATTTTAATTATTTCGAACGTTTATCGCTAAGAAGAGTACAATTATTTAATCGTTGCCGAACTGTTGTGGATTCCTCTGAAAACCTTTATCTACCCATGAATAATCATAATATTCGTCCGTAGCCTTATCTCGCGAATTACTCAGTATTTTTTTAATATCTGATTGTTATGGAACTGGGACGGAGATAATGGCAAACGTGACTTTTTTTCGGCGATCGTTTGATGAATTCCAACTTTTTTTGTGGGAACGTTCCAGATAGCATCAGAGGTTGGACAGTTAGTTTTTATGTTGGAAGATATGAATATAAAGGTTAGAATTTAACATTCTATGGTATGAATTCGAATGACGTTTGCGAATAAACTGGACACACTCGAGTGATATTACTGCATTCCATACGAGATCTTTGAATACCTTATGAGCCACCAAGCAAATAAAGGTCAAAGATCAGATTTTCTGAGCTGAACTGGAGTGGAAACTTGATACTAGAAAATATGACACTTGTAATATTTTTCTTCTTCTTCTATAGCAGATTTGTCTCTTCCTGGAGATCACTCGATTTTCTATGTTCATGAATCCAGCTGTCACATTCCGCTCGGCGAGGAAAAAACATTATTTTTCTAGATTCACAAGGTCTACTTCGCGAAAAAGATAGATCACCTACCGAATTTCAAGCGAACGACAAACTTCCCAACGTCTAAATATACTCGCTCGTTCTGAGTAATGACAAGACACCAAATGTTTTGAGTTAACTCTGATTTAGCCGAACGGTACACGGTCAATTTAAAAAATGGATTATTTGACAGGTTTACGAAGCGACTTCACTTAAAAGTAATGGAGAGTACTCGAGAAGCGAGGAATTCGCGTGCCATGACCTTCTATTTCTGGTTTTCCGACTAGACCTATTTTTCGAATTGACCCGCAACTTTGACAACCGATGTCAAACCGAATTCACAGAAGCTCTACTCGGAATTACTCTGTGGGAAATTATATTTTATGGGCAGCAATGCCACAATGACATATAACCTGCAACTTTGACAACTAATGTCAAACTGAAATCACAGAATTTAATAGTAGAGTCTTGAGAAATGATTGTATTGAATTCTTGGTCAATTCTGTCTATTAAGTCCAATTAGATTTTGACAGAAACACATAGCGAGTCTATGCAAAAATTCAGTGAAGTTCTAAAGGGGAATATCGATAGTTTTCGGAAGAATAATTCAATTAGTTGAATCTTCAGATCAAATCACAGATTGAACTTCGGTGTTTATAGATTGAATGAAATACCGTGTTCTGAACGAACTCATCTGCTATGTATCAATTCAGACAGATTCTATAAAAATGTTTAACGGGATTTCAACATCAATAAAAATGTTCTTTTTTAAAAAGCTGACACAATGGGGACTGATCTGAGATAAAATTGACGAAGGCGTAGAAACGTTGCAAAATAAAAGTTATTCAACGGTGGGCAGAAATTTATGACACGAAGAAAATTCCACACAATGAATTCTCAATCTCTTCAGGGGTATATCCATTTTCAGAATGACCTCTGACTCATTGTTAATCGATAAATTTATTCGTATGAAAAAGAGAGCTAAAATAATACAATAAATGTTGAATCAAAAAATACCTAAGCTGAGGTTAAAAAAGAACGGGGTATCATAACATTCTTCGTATGATACTATAGAATCATACGATACTATACAGCCAAGGGAAAAAACCTCAGCCATGAAAAAAATGACATAAAATATTATATATCAGGAAAATCTTGAAAGACATCAGTGTGATCTTATCTTCATGTCATCCGTCGATGGGCTCGGATAAACAGATTCGCAAAACGACTCGTAATTCTTAATCTGAAATGAAAAAAGACAAAAGCAGAAAAGAAACCGATTATTCAGAATAAATCAAATGCATTTTAGAAATGCATTTGCTACTTCAAAAAACATCAACATTCAGATTTCTTGGCCAAATAATGTTCGGAGGTTTATAAATATTTATGACAGAAATGTCACAAAATTTGAAAGAAATGAAAAAAACTCCATCAATTTCCCCTTTCCGAATCTGTTGAAAATTACGAACTAATAATTTTTCAACATAACAGGCCAAACTTGTAAAAAATCAATGAATACATAACTTTTCAACTATCCTCTTTCACGAGGATTTTTTTCTGTTGCCGTGTGGTTTTTTTGCAGAAGAATCACTTCGATACCATGTTCATGAGCTAATTTGGAGACGTAATCACACTTGTCTTTCGAAATTCCTTCGATATTCAAATTCAAAATCCACAAATTCTTGCTCTCTGGTCGTGAGGGTTTTTCAAACCGGATACGACCTTCCAGGCGATGATTTTTCGGCACTTCAGATGTTTGAAGACCGCTACGGGACCCCAATGAAAGGCAATCATCTCCCATAGATAAACCAAGCATGTTATAACACAAGAAAACAGAATATTTTTCAGGACCAAAAACTACGACATATTCCGAAAATTGTCGATAAGAATTGTGTACAGGAGAAAAGTACTAATCTTCTTTCAAACAAATAACTTAAGATTCTACATTAAGCTCAATTTTCCTTGAAATAGGGAACACAGAGTTCCATGTTTCCAATACATAAACGTCAACCTACGCGATAATCATTTGAGTCTTCCTTTTCCATCGACATTTCTGATGGGCCTTGTTGATCGGACCACCCGGTATATCCATTCGGTTCTGCGTTAATAATTTATTCAAAGCGACGCGAATCGCCGCTAAATGTCATAGCAATTGTCCAAAAACCCACCGTCTAACGACCCGTCATATCGAAATGATCGCGGTGCACGGTTTCACCGTGTATAATAACTGTTACGCGGTTGTTAACATTTGCGAAATGACGTGCTCAGTCACAGAAAACACGGCATCTCGACGACGTCGATGATATTTTTAAAACCCGCGCTTTATGATTCAGCGCTGCGTCCGATTTACGGACGAAATTTTCGATATTTCTTTCGGCGCCGGAATGTTGTTTCTGTGTTCAACGTTCGCATCGATCGCATCGGGGAGATATCTATTGCGAATTGGACAAATTGAACATGTGTACGCTGGATTGTCGATGATGGACGACATCTTGCTGCGGACCAAGAAACTAATCATTTTTTCCCGCAATAATCATGAAAGCATGTGAACTAGTAGGCCAACATATTCGCCTTCGATGAAATTCTATGGTTTAGGAGATCTGTCACGTTTTGCGACCTTTTTCCAGCTCTTGGAAAGAGAATACCCCAAAGGATCAGTATGAACTAATAGAGAGTTTTCGAAACGCAAATAGAGGCCTTACTTGAATAAAGTTCCCCTTATTTTGACATATACTCATGCGCATTCGCAAAAGATTTTAAGGTGGTCTGTAATAAAATACGGTCCTCCTGTATTCAACTTGAATGAAGGACAGCCGTATTTAAATAAAAGATCTCTTATTTTGACAGTTCTCCCAATATTCTAGGTTAAACACCTTCTCACAACTGTTAAAATAAAGAAAACGTCATAATAAAGTTGACAAGAAATAAATCGTTTCGATAGCTCAAATATCCGACCAAGGTTAAGGGATCTTTTATTACAGGATCTTTTAATAAAGTTAGGCCTATATTTTCGTTTCTATAACTCTTTAATGACTTGAGATGCGAGCTTCAGTAGATGAATTATATTATTATGATGATCTTGTAGTAAAACTGATTGCATATTCGTAATCTAATTTCGAGACGAATAATTGAAAGTTTCATTGGAGGGGTGACTCAGTTCCAGATAGGGGATCTGGGTTAATTCATGCACCTATGTTTTAACGCGCATCCTTAGCATTTACAGATAAGATAAACACTCCAGCCTATTTAAATATCCATAAAGGATATCTTAATGTTTAAATGGAACAGCTCTTCATGGCTGATAAAAAAAACGATAGCTGCCGTTTAGTGCATTGAGAGTGAGAAGTTTCTAGAATTCCAGAATATCGCAGGCATTAGCTAGTTGGTTGTTAAATGTGAGCATTGATATACAGGGTGTCTCTCGACAGGATCTTGACAGAAATTTCTCCTGGAGAACTTGGAATTCTCTCTTTGGGTAGTGCTTAAGCTCCTTCTCGCTTGAATTACCGAATCCCACTTCCTGAGGCTATATCCCTTTAACTGTTCTTGAGCAACACAACCACTAGCATCCTTAAATGATCTGAGAGAGCTTCTGCCCCGTTTATGAAACCAAATTCCTTAAGAAATGTTCAACAATGTCGTGTGTAATATGCACTACTAATGATATCAAATCATCAGGATGTTTAGAAATGAAGGGTATAAAACCAGGTTTTGTTTCACCCTGTATAACGGATAAACTACAGGTATTTTTGCAAAGTTAATTTCAGGTTGATATGGTAAGACCCAATACTATACCTGGTGAAAAATTTCAACAAAATGGGAGAACTAGGAAAAAAGATACAAGGTGTTGAATTTGACGAAAATTTTGCCTGTCCGGAATTTATTGACGGGGAGTGTATATCCTTTTGCAATTTGAGTCAATATCCCTAACTCATGTTTATTTCGACAACTTAACAAATAGAAATAGTTGAGCCACAAGATGAGAATAAGATGCTTCCTTCCACCAATGCAAGATGAAGAAGTAACCAACAATTCTTTTTCCCCAACTTCTTGCAGCGTTCTAAGAATATATAGACCATAACGTCCTCCAAATAAGCCACGGCCGTGAGCTCTAGTCCATATAGATCCGAGCTCGGATTCCTCCGCATCCCAGTTTATCAACCGGGAGCTCCAGAAAGGCCTTCTCGATCAACTGACGACTTCCCAGAACGATAAAGTCCCAGACGGGAAGACATTCATCGGAGCGACTGACAAAGAACAATTATCGCAAATACACCGCAAAAAGCTCGGACGGAGTGAACGACACCGCGTAATTGATCAATTTCGATAATTTTCCCGGGGAAAAAAACGGCTGAAATTCAATTACGCGAGTAGACAAACGATGTCAACAACTGTTGGACGACGATAGATGGTGCTTTGTGCTGTTGGAGTGGAAATAGATTGATGGAAATGGAAAAGTCGGCTGACGTGATAGTCTGTGGATTATCCTGGCGGAGTTCAGTTGAGGAGAAGATTAATTTACACGTGGAAACTTGTGTTACGGTCTAAACCACTTGCCTAAGTTGGAGATGAACAGTCTTATTTTTATTTTTCCTTATTGGAAGTACGCAAAAAAAAAGCTATATTGACATGGGTCATTTTCTCGACTAATCCGAGGTCGTAGATTACGAATATGCAATCAGTTCTTCTCCAAGATCGGTTTTTGGGGAAATAATTCTCTTTGTGGTAAATCTTCGAAACTTTGAAGTGCTGTTCCACCCAGAAAAATTTTACTGGACGAATGCTGTTTTTTTTTGCTTACATATAGACCTTTCAAAGATATAAAGGTCCAATTTTTGTTCACTCATCGGGAATATTTTACATTTCTTGATTTTTTTTTTGCGAAGGTCCCAAATTTCGAAGTTTCCATCGGCCATAACTTGAGAAATAATTTTTTCGGCAAAAATCTGTTTGCATATTCGTGATCTACGCCCTCGATTCACTCAGTGGTCCAATTGTGATGCGGATCGGAGAAAATAATTTTTTCGGCAAAATTTCCATGCATATGTATGGAAAAATTGCGAAAAAATTTTTTTTGCTCGGATTTGAACCAAATTCATACTGTTGAGTAATTCGGATACGTAGATTACGAATATGCTGACAGATTTTTGCGGGAAAAATTATCTTTCAAGTTATGGCTCATGGAAAATTCGAAATTTAGGACCTTTTCGGAAAAAAATCAGAAAAACTGAAATGTTCGCGATAGGTGAATAAAAATTAGTCTTTTATATTCTTGAAGGATCATTTAGTGAGCAAAAAAATCAACATTCATCCAATACGATTTTCCTGGCTTCTACACCCTTTCGAAATTCACTAAATTTTCGAAGATTTTTCATAAAAAGTTATTTATTTCCCGAAATACGAGTACTAGAGAGAAACTAATTGCATATTCGTGATCTACGACCCCGAATTAGTCGAAAATAAGACCCCGCTCGATAAAGCTAGAAATTTTTTTTTTTGCAAAATTTCCATACATATGCATGGAAAAATTGCGAAAAAATTTTTTTTCTCCGATCAAAACCAAATTGATACTGTTAAATAATTCGAGGACGTAGATCACGAATATTCAAACAGATTTTTGCTGAAAAGATTATTTTTCCAGTTGTGACCGATAGAAAATTCGAAATTTTGGGCCTTCGCGGAAAAAATCATAAAATCGAAAATATTCGCGATAGGTGAATAGAAATTGGACTTTTCTATTCGTGAAGGATCATTTTATGAGTGAAAAAATCTGCATTCGTCCAGTGCGACTTTTCTAGCTTTTACAGCTCTTCAAATTCGACCAAATTTTCGAAGATTTTCCACAAAAAGTGATTCACTTTCCAAAATACTAACGATAGAGGAAAACCAATTGCATATTCGTAATCTACGACCTCGAATTAGTCGAAAAAATGTCCCAGTTCGATATAGCTAGAAATTTTTTTTTTTTGCAAAATTTCCATACATATGCATGGAAAAATTGCGAAAAAAATTTTTTTTTCCGATCAAAACCAAATTGATACTGTTTAATAATTCGAGGACGGAGATCACGAATATGCAAACAAATTTCTGCTGAAAAGATTATTTTTTCAGTTATAGCCAATGGAAAATTCGAAATTTTTGGCCTTCGCGGAGAAAATCAGAAAATCTAAAATGTTCACGATAGGTGAATAAAAATTGGACCTTCCCATTTCTGAAGAATCAATATATGAGTAAAAAAAATCAGCTTTCTTACAGTGCTACTTTTCTGGCTTCTACAGCACTTCAAATTTGAACAAATTTTCGAAGATTTTCCACGAAAAATGATTCATTCCCCAAAATACTGAACTTACAGAAAAACTGATTGCATATTCTTGATCTGCAACCTCGAATCAGTCGAAAAAATGACCCATGTCGATACAGCTCGAAAAAAATTTGTTCGTGAAAATATTCCGAAAACTCCGAGAAAAAAATGTTTTTCGAGCCAAATCGACCTCAGCCAGGTTTTCGACTAATTCGAGGTCGTACATAACGAATATACAATTAATTTTCATCCAGGATCAGTATTTCGGGAAATGAATAACAATTTATGGAAAACCATCGAAAATTATGTCAACTTTGAAGTGCCGTAGACACTTGATTTTTCGCTGATATTCTTGAATTCTCCTCTATGGTCTAGAAGCCCACGATTCTCCGGAACATACCCTGGAATTGAACATGTTCTTCCCGAAGATTTCGCATCAACGGTTCATAGAAACCTTCAAACCCAGGTCAACAGCTGTCCATCGATACCAGCAAGCTCTGCGTCCATTGTCCCAAGAAGAAGAAAAGAACCACCGATGCCCAGCTCTCTGAAAAAACGATGAGACGTTCGCTGGGCCGAAATCCACGCCGAATAACACGATACAAACGACTTATTATATCGTTTTTCCTCCTTATTGTTATTCCGAGCGACTGCGGTCAATAAGAAATTTCAAGTGCCCGCACATCCGGCATGGACGGCCACATATGGTCACTTCTCTTGCTTCGGGTCGGATTCGGCCGTCGTATATTGCCCGCAGGCCAGGCAGGGGTGTCCCACTTTTATTATCGGCTAGCGTCTCTTCCCCGTCTCGAGAATTTCGATTCTCGCGAACATCTGGAACGATACGAACGCAATAATCGACGGAATCGAGGTGTGAACTAACAGAAGGACGCCATTTTGAGTAGGTGGCGCCACCAGCGAAATTTTGTCAGGAACAAACTGGGAAATCTTGAATTTTTCATCGAAATTCATACCTTGGGTGTCAGAATGACTATGAGGAATGTTCACATTTTTCAATTTCTACATATTCCTATTCTCCGTAGAAAATGAAAATATTGTGTCCAAAAATTATTTGAATACTTCAAATAGCGCCCGAGATATCGAGTTATAAACATGAGTTCGATGGATCCGTGTGACGTCACTTTACATCCAACGACTAGCGAGGTTCAGTACGTAGCCGGGTCCAACATAAGGGCCTTTCGTCTCACGGAGTGCGATTTGCGAATGTAGTATGACGTCACATCGCCGCGAGGAATTGAATATTCACGGGGTTGTAAAATCCGAACTACTAGGTCTTTTCGACTGAAATAAAAACTAGTGATTTCATATACATATAAATTATACTGTGACAAAGTTTCGATCGATTTTGCATACCTGTGAAAATTCCTCATTCTCAGAATATGTCGTAGTTTTTGGTCCTGAAAAATATTCTGTTTGCTTATGTTATAACATGTTTGGTTTATCTATGGGAGGTGATTGCCTTTCATTGGGGTCCCGTAGCGGTCTTCAAACATCTGAAGTGCCGAAAAATCATCACCTGGAAGGTCGTATCCGGTTTGAAAAAACCCTCACGACCAGAGAGCAAGAATTTGTGGATTTTGAATTTGAATATCGAAGGAATTCCGAAAGACAAGTGTGATTACGTCTCCAAATTAGCTGATTAATATGGTATCGAAGTGATTCTTCTGCAAGAAACCCACACGGCAACAGAAAAAAATCCTCGTGAAAGAGGACAGTTGAAAGGTTATGTGTTAATCGATTTTTTACAAGTTTAGCTTGTTATGTTAAAGAATTATCAGTTCGTAATTTTCAACTGATTCGGAAAGGAGAAATTGATGGAGTGTTTTTCATTTCTTTCAAATTTTGTGACATTTCTGTCATAAATATTTATAATCCTCCGAACATTAGTTGGCCAAGAAATCTGAATGAACAAATGCATTTCTAAAATGCATTTGATTTATTCTGAATAATCGGTTTCTTTTCTGCTTTTGTTCTTTTTTCATTTCAAATTAAGAATTGCGAGTCGTTTTGGGAAGAATCTGTTCATCCGAGCCCATCGACGGATAAAATGAAGGTGATCACACTGATGTCTTTCAAGATTTTCCTGATATTTAATATTTTATGTTATTTTTTTTACGGGGAGACAGGTTTTTTCGGCTGAGGTTTTTTCACCTGGCTGTATAGTATCGTATGATACTAGTGTTGATAGTATCGTATGATTCTATAGTATCATACGAAGAATGTTATGATACCCCGTCCTTTTTTTACGTCAGTTTAGGTACTTTTTGTTTCAACATTTATTGTATTATTTTAGCTCTCTTTTTCATAAGAATTCGAATAAATCATCAGGAATGAATCTTAAAATTTCCGTTCCATTAAATTCGAGACTTTATAGGCAGTTAGAGGATTGCGTCGACAATCTGGCAACGTTCGTCATTTCGAAAGCAAAAAAGTTCGTCACGTCAAATTTGACGTCGTCTTTTTGTATCGAATCGAAGCAGTAATCGAAGATGGCCTTTAAATCGACATGAGAGAACTTTGTAAACAGTGAGGAATTTTCCTCGGCAAGGCTCACCCAAAAAGGAACAACACAGGAAATCCTCAGCACAAGATGGGCCCAATGAGCGTAAAAAGGATGAAGTGGTAGTTTTACGTCTCTTGTATCCGGAGAGATCATTCATCCAAGTAATGAGTCCTAGGACTGGCTAAATTATTAACGTAATTGGGACGAATTTCGCACTTTGATGGAAGCTTCAGAGAGGTCAATTTCGAGGTAACGGAGATAACTAACCTCGTTTGAAAATGGAGCTTTTGTCGTGTTTTTTTTTTCGGTGAAAGAGAGGAGAGAACGTCAGATTCTTCATAATTAGCGATATAGGGTCAGATTGGAGAATTATCACGTGGTTTTGGTCTTCATTTCACCATGTTTTCTTTTGATTCTTTTTTCTAGGCTGACTCAGAAAAATAGTCTACAAAAAAGTTTTGAAAACTCACCCTGTACCTTTACTCTAATCACTTTTATTAAATCACAAATATAAGAGGTCATGGTATCGTTTTCAAGAGTTGGTACACCTGATGAAAAGTCAGTGCTCACACAGAAAATATCGTTAATGACAAAATGACGTACGTTTGTTTCTGTGTTTACATATTGTTCGAAATCGAAATATTGCAAATAACTTGAAAAGGAATCCTTTCTATCAATTCATATGAACTTTAATTATTTCGTCCGTCACATCTTTTACAATTCATTCATTTTCCGAATAAATTCACATTCTGGGAAAGACGTAATGGCTAAGAATGTAGAAAGGGCAACATAGTGTTGACTTGGAACATAAAAATATTTTGACAAGCGTCATAACCTCCATTTTCGTTCGAATACAGAGTGGAATGTGTCAAATTTCCAAGGCCAGACATGTGATTTTATATTTGTGAATGGACCGACATACAAACTGTGTCACACTCATTTTTGCGTGAAAAGCACCTCGTGCTCAACTAGTTTCTCATTATATAAAAAAAAATTAGATTTTCTCCGAGTCACTCGTGACGAAAAATCTCAAACACCGTGATGTAAATTGAAGAATTCAATATAGTCCTTGACGTTCTTCTGTCAAATTTGCGGCAGAGGATAAAAACTTCATTATCTGCTTTTCGTGAAAGTTTCGGGTGGAAAAAAAGGCCTCTAGAGATCCATTTTTTTCTTGTACGGAATAATAACCCGAAATAACCTCATGTATTTTGCGGGGCAAAACAACATTCCGCTGAATGCGGTCGGAAATTTTTAGTCATAATGGTGTTGCTTGATCATTATCTCTGAAAATAACCCTTTAAGCTCGTTGAATGAAAAAAAAATTCAATTTCTGTGGCAAATCGTGTGATAATATTTCAATTTTCTGGTTATATTTCATTATAAAATGTTGGTACTCGGAAATCTGTCAAATTTGTGGATCAGTTCTGCCAATCAACTTTTTTCAATGCAAAAGTCACAAAATGAAATACATGGAATTTTTGCGTTAATTTCTATAAAAATTCAATGAATAAGAGAAAATAATGAGTGAAGCCTTCTGCACTTATATTTTGAAAACTCTTTGTACAAATACGTCGATTTTTCCTCAAAGATTGAACTTTTCGGATTCCCCAGGTACATGTGATAAGCGCAATTAAATCGTCTGTTTGTTCAGGTATTTTCCTCAGTAAACACCTGCACCAGAGCAAATGACTGATCAAAAAAGATGATCACTGCAATCGGAAAATGGGTTAGTGGTGTTTATCTCGATGCACCTGCTTCATTTAGACTTTTGAGATTGGTTAATGTTTATGTTTGGCCAATGCATTTATCTTTATCGTTCATTTGATGTTGGTTTCGACACCTTCAAGTGTGCGCTAATATAATTAATTGGAATATTAATTTTATGGCAGCAAGTGTTCGTCTATTTTGGTTTATTGTTTCTAAGAATAAACCGATCTTTCACGAGGGCAGGTCGTATACAGGGTGTCCCAAGCTATTTTCAAGAGCTGGTTCCGGTATTTTCTGTCCAGCTCTGGCTTCAGATTGTTTCTTGAATAAAAAACTCATTTCGTTTCCATTTGCAATGTTGATTTCCAGAATTAAACTTCCTATAATAAGCAGGTGAAGTTATTTCTGCGAAAAACCATAAATACCTGAAAATCTAAATGAATTCAGTGAGTGTTCACTTCCTGTTCCTCTTTTCTTCATGATGATGACATCGGAACTATATTGGACGAATTCCAAACAACATATTTCCATAGAAAACTAATTCTACGAACGCGCGAAAAGAAAAGACAGGTTTTAATGGAACAAGGAGTTCTTCGAAGAGTTGACTGATGAATATTGATGAAAATTTGTTGGCGAATTTGGAGATGACACTGAGATAATTTTTTTAGAATCATATATGCTTCTTTAAATACTGGTTTTAACGAATTAGTGGGGAAGTTTTCAGAGTACTGAAGGTTCCATTTGTGAACGAAAGCAATGCAGCATTTCCTTAATGGATTTTTTTAATTATATGATGAATCTGTTCTTTCTGATGTGCGTCGTAGAACAAAATCGTTTCATAGTTATATTTCATTATTATATGTTGGTACTCGGAACTCTCTTGTCACCTGTCAAATGTTCATTCATCAACTGTCAAAAACAATTCTGCCAACCAAAATTTTTCAATTAAAAATGACTGAACAATATTTATTGACATGTTTCATTAGTTTCAATGAAAATTCAGTGAATAACCATAAATAGGGCTCATTCTGTGACTCGTTTATTAAAAAACTTGCCCTTAGGGAGGATTCTGTACCTTGTAGACATTATCTGTGAGAATTTCTGGGAATTTTTTCCTGCTTTCCAATCACCCTTATAATGAACCTCATCAAAAACACCCTTAAATGATGCGGAAAACCTGCCTCAATTCTGGAGGGCCATTCAATTTTCTGGAAGTGTAATTGCAGACCGAGTTTTTTTTTTTAACATGGGAATTTAATGGGTTTTTTTAGACGCGGGTGTTGAACAGGAATTGCTGCCGGTTTTTATGTAGGATCATTCCAAAGGGAAGCGAAAGTACTATTTAATCTAACAAACTCGGCTTTCGTAATTGATTATGACTGATGACCTTATACATATTGATTTTTCGACGTAATTAGTTTCAGATCAACTTTCTTTCAACGCGAATTTTAATAACAACCTTTGGAATAAATTAAATTCTTCTCATCTCCCATCATAAGGTATTCAAGCATCTCATTTTTGCTGATGAGTATCCCAAGAGTTAAAAGTTCTCGGAGTTAAAAAGTTTTACTAATAGACCAGCTTCCTTATTATGAAAGTTTCATATACCTAGGTTATTAACGTTTTATTTCAAAGAGTTCAACCACCTGTTAATAATGTCTCATCTTCGAATATACTGAGTGTCATAGAAAAAGGACACCAAAAGAATAATTCCTATCAAGATGGGAACAATTCAGATAACCATATTTCCAGAATCTTTAGCTAATTTTCCTGGGGAACAAGCTTTCGAAAAGCTCACCAACAATGTTTCCACGATGAAAAAAAATTTCAAATTTGTTTTTCTCAATTTTCTGCTTTCTAAATCGATGGATTCTAGAGACCATCTTGCAAGTTTTCATCGAATGGTCTCGATTTCAGGTGCGAAGACTTGAAACCCGATAGTCCGATAATTGTCGAAGCGCGAACCGCACTGCAAATTGAAAAATCCCTGTTGAATATTAAAAAGAACGTCGTTATACGACCTGAATTGTAACGCTTCTGAAAAGGTGGCTTTTTCGATATCGCTACAAACTGGCTTGCTTTATAATGGAAATTCGGCACTCTCTAAACCTTCCGGCCAATTGCATTTCCATAATTTTCCGGTGGAAATCGGGATTTTCGCGAGATAGGATTGTGGACCGCTTTGGATTGTTGCAGCCGAAAAAATCACCTTCCTGGTTGGTTCAGATTTTCAAATTAATTGCCAGAGTTCACAAATAACGTGAAATGACAGTTGTAATTTCAAAAAATCGGCTCTCCGAGTGATACAAAAACATTTAAAATCTTCCTTTTTATATCATAACTTAAATCTTTATTTTCATAATACTGTTTATGTCATTCGAGCTTTATAATTATTATTTTCTTTAATTATGAAGCTAATCCTGTTCATCCTATATCTGTTCAACACAGATTTCATGGTTATATTTCATTATTATATGTTGGTACTTGGAACTCTCTTGTCATGTGTTTAATGTCAAAATTGAGTCAATTGATCTACTGCGTGGAGCATAGAAACAACCTATTTTCTTCTTCTTCCTCATAGGACCTCAGCGATGTCGAAACACGTGCGAAACGAGGCTATACCCATTTTATGACCTAATAAGTCTTCGGAGCTGGTCTCCCGACGAAAATTACGTCATTTTCACACGCCGAGCTGCTCTGCACTTCCTCACCGCGCGTTTTTATGCGTACTCGCTCACGCGTTGTCGTAAATTATACGACGGGGCACAATCGGACCGGATTTGCAAGGCAGAACCACGACTAAAAATACCCACACACGTCTTTGATATCTATTCTACTTTTGCTTTACCGGATTGTTAAAACGTCACGGTGTAAGTATTAATCACGTCGTTTCACGGTCGTTGGCCACCGTGTCAAAACGTGAGGCCGTTCGCGTTCGGATTTCCTGAACTACGCACTGTGCGAGCATAGAGCTGGTATAATGTGGATTGGACATGGCTTCACTCTGCCAAGAATCTATTGAATCAAACATAAAATGAGCAGAAGATTCAGTCAATTCAAAATGGGGTAAAGTTAACTGACAAAGCTGTTCTCAACACACCCTTCATGAATTTCATCTGGGAAACTTTTATAAGAGTCTTTGCTTGTCTGAGCCTGAACGGATAGGATCTCTTTCATAACTAGGCATATACACTCCCCGTCTATAAATTCCGGACAGGCAAAATTTTTGTCAAATTCAACACCCTGTATCTTTTTTCGTGGTTCTCCGATTTTGTTGAAATTTTCACCAGGCATAGTATTGGGTCTTGTTATGTTAACCTGAAATTTACTTTGCGAAAATACCTGTAGTTCATCCGTTATAGAGGGTGAAACAAAACCTTGTTTTATACCTTTAATTTCTGAACACCCTGTGGTGAATTTGAGGCAGAAAATTCGATATCATTCAGTTTCAATTTGAAGTGTGACCCTTTCTTGACAAAATGTTTTTTGATTTACGTCAGTATCTGCTTTGAAAAAAAAGATACACATTTTCAAAGAAAGTGTTGCATTTTTTCAATTTTTATAACAATTTAAAACATTTCAATACCTCATCGACTAATAAACATAAACAAACATCTGAAAATTAATAGCGTGTATTTCCACCTCGATTTCTCATCACAGCACCACGAAAAAAGATACAGGGTGTTGAATTTGACAAAAATTTTGCCTGTCCGGAATTTATTGACGGGAAGTATACTATAGGCACTAGAAAGCCTAATGGAACCCAGGACACAGGGTTTATAGAAAACCAACCCACACTGACAGAAACGAGGAGTTATAAAAACACTCGTAGACAGAGCCCGCCGACGATTGTGCGAGCCAGAATTTCTGGAGGATGAACTTGAACATCTACAGCATGCATTCGTCGCTAACTGATATAATGCTAAGGAAATTCAGAGGGCAATAAGACCAAAACTTTCGACACGTGATGATAACATGTCACAACTCACCCCCAACAGAAGAACTATCTTACCATATATCCCCAAATTCACCGAAAGAATTGGTAGAATACTGTGAAGAGGCACAAGCTATAAGTCAACTCAAAAACTTGGCCAAATGATCAGAACTACCAAAGACAAAATCGACCCACTCTCTCAACCCGGTATTTGCAGGATACCTTGTGACTGCGGCAAAGTCTACATTGGTTCAACGAAACGAAGTATCAATACGAGAATTAAGGAGCATGAACGATTCTGTCGACTCAATCAGACAGAGAAATTCGCACTAGCGGAACATGCTCTAACAGATGGACACAATATTGATTTCTCAAAGGCAGAGGCTATTTCGAACATTGAAGGTTTCTATCCTAGGATGAACATGGAAGCCATTGAGATATATGCTTAAAAGATACTCAATTCTAATAAAGAACGAAAACAATTGATTGTCTATGTTTATAGACCGAAAAAGGTGTTAAAAAACCTTTCTCGCCCGCCACTGACAAACACCCGAATCAATCCGAAACCACTGTTAACCCTATTCAGCCCTCCATCTGTCAAAATTGAGCAACATGCCTCAAGGACTGTCCCAATTTAGCAAAGTCCCAAACGTCGTCGTTTCATAGTTATAGTTTCCTATTTGATTAAACCTCAAGATAGAATATAACTTTGGGGTTACCGAAATGTGAAAGTGTTGAAGACCCTTCAAGGGATCAATCGGACGCTATTAATGATAACAGATCAGTCCGAAGCTAACACGTGACCGAAACAGGAGTTTGTAATGGTCGTGCTTCAGAGAAGCACTCATGAAACGAACAAAAATTCGATTATACTAACATCTCACTTGATATTGTATACAGATACAGAAAATCCTTATGGAAACATAAGAATTCGAATGTTAAATTCGATAGAGCTCCGAGTCTAGTAGAACAGTGGAATTGGACTGTTGGAATGGCAAGTCTCGGCTGCCGCGAATTGCAATGCACATTAGTCGCATCCGAACGTCAGATGTGATAGCTAGACGGTTTGAAAATGAATTAGATTCGCGTAAATCAAAATGTTTACGGTTAAAGAGATAATTCAAATCATAAAATGGTACTTCGGTGCTCAATATATTGCGGAGACAATAACTTCTTTCATAGTTGCCTTCGGAGATAGGTCGATACCTTCACGTTCGGCTCTGCAACTTTGTGATAAAATAGCAAGTATGCCTAATCTTCTCAGATATATGAGATTATCTCTTTATAATAGATTTGGCACAACAAGGTGGATTATTCGAACATTCAGTTTGAATTGGACGATCTTATTTTTTCTTTTTCTAGGATTCATTTCATTTTCAAACTAAGAACCTTATTTGTGTAATTCATTGAGGCAAAAAAATTCCTCGCGTCAGAGTGGAATAAAATTGTCCTAATCATTTACAACAGATATCACTCATACCGCGTTTGGAGTGTTACTGATTCGATTCGACACTTCGCGTACCATAGGTTGAGCTCCACATCCCCACCCAAGTGAATCTTTCGGCCCAGCCTTTTATTCGATATCTCTTCCCTCTGAGGTCTTAATTATTCCACTGTTCCAGTAGAATATGGCTCTGTTCGAATTTACTATAGAAACTGTGATGTTTCCAATTATGTTTTCCGGATCTGTATAACAAAGTTCACTCAGTTTATCACATTTATTCCTTGTAGTAATTCAGGAATAACTAAATATTGTACGCTTCTATATTCTTAATAATGAGCTTCCCAGATGACTCTGTTTGGCTCAGTCTATAGAAGAATTTCTTGAAGATGTTAATTTTTTTTCAAACACGAGGAGGCAGGGATTTTCTGTTGATGTTTGTCCCTGAGCTCTTGTATCATACTCATAACTATATGGTCTCTGCATTTTCCTGAAAACTTAATTTGGGTTTTCTCTTACAGTCTCTGAAACAAGAAACAATAAAAAAAAATTTTTTAATAATATAAGAAAGGCCTCTGCGTAAAAATTCGAGCACTAATTGGTCAGGTGCCAAAACTTTACGAGAAAAATTGTTGCCTAATAATGAACAGAAGGAAAATGCAAACACTTTGAAATCTCAAGCGTAACGTTTCGGAGTCTAAATCAGACTCCTTCGTCAGACAATAACTAATTTTCATTCAACTTTGTAGAATCGTGACAATTTTCTTGATTTTTGGATTGACATTTGTCAATATATGATGAACATAGATCAATATTGATTACTAGATGTTGATATCGTTATTTTATTTCAAAATTCCCTGAAACCAGTTCTTTTTTCACTAAATCCATCCAAATTCGATCTGTTCATACTGAACAATTGGCGAGATTATCAGCCTCATCCAACAAAATACAAGCTGACTCCTTGATTTTTCTTTTATAACCATCACGTTTCGTCATTAGAATTTTTGTTCCATTCCAATCCATCATGTGATTGCCGGTATTGGAACACACATGATCTGCTATCTGTGATCTACCAATATCTATTTTTTATGTTATTCTTATTATTACTATTATATTTTTTTCTAATTGTTTCTTGTTTCAGAGACTGGGAGAGAAAACCCAAATTTAGTTTTCAGGAAAATGTATGGTTCATCTTTATATTTTTCAACTCTCTTCATCGAAATCAAAGTATACTCACACATCTCTTTTCCTAGCACCCAAGTCTCCAGGGCCGAATTGACCTCCACCAAGACGGTGGGGGTGCACACCAGCAGCACCATGAGGTCGGCAACAGCGAGGTTAACCAAGAAAATGTTGGTACTATTCCTCATGTCCTTAGTCTTGAAGATGACTATAGGCACCATCACGTTACCAATGACCCCCAGACACATGATGGCGATGCAGAACACCATGGAGATGACCCTGAGGTACGTGGGGAACACCGGCGTCTTGAAGCTAGTGAACGTCAGGTTGGTACCGTTGGGGTAGGTACCGTTGAAGAAGAAGTCATCGTCGGTGGTTGCCAGGTACAAGAAGTTACTGGCGGTTTCGTTGGAGTCCACCGATGACGTTGGATGGAAGGACGAAGTTGTCGATGGTAAGGAGAGCAGTGTCGAAATCATGACATCATCTTCGTAGCTACGGATCAAAGAGGTCGTGGTTCATCGTCTGAAAACACAAGGGACAATGGAATTAACCAGAACTAATGGAAAAAAAAATAGGAAATGATTCTTCTACTTGCGAATAACGCCAGTAGGTGTCGCTACGGTTAATAGCGTTTTCGTGAAAGTATTATGTCAGCACCCCAGAGGTAAAGTGTGTTAAGTTACAATATCAAACTTGGACAAAAAAGAGCTTTTTCAGTTCGATTATTGTTTCAAAGAATGTGTACTGCCATTATTCGGCGACTTGATGTACCTAATAAGGAGTCAAAAATGTGTTCTACTAGCTAGAATTTAGTAACGTGAATCCAATATTGTAGATAGTTCGTGTCTGAAAAAATGTGACCTAACACACTTTACCTCTGAGGTGCTGATATTTGATATTAATTCCGCGAACTACATTTTCTAATAATATTAAAGCATTTGAGTACATGTGTTATTACAACTGTCTTTCTTCCGAACACTCACGAATTCGGCACAAAACTCCCCACTCCAAAGAGTTATGACAACATGTAATGCCCTTTGTGTAAACATTGATATTTTTCAAGATTCATTGGTAAGGTTGAAGAAAACTGTCAGGACCAACCTTGAGGCATCGGATCGATAATTTTATGATTTAATGTGAGCCTGCTTTGTTCATTTTTTTTCGGGTTGGTATTTTTATGATATTTTGCCTTAGATGGTAGGTTCTTGTTACTTTGTGCATGTATGATTTTGGAATTTCCTTTTGTATGAAATAGTTTGTATGTATGTGAATACTGCTTCTGGGCGAATGCCTGTATGTATTCCAATGTAAAATAAATATTAAATAAACACTACGGAAAATTTTATGACGAAATATTTTGAACAAATCTCCATTCTACTATTATATGTAAACAATTACTGTGTATTTTGAGTTGCCTAAACGGATGTTTTGGGGGCGCTTTGATTCTTTTGTCTCGTGACTTCCGACAACCATTACCGGTAATACCAAAATCGACGGCTGCCGATGAAATAAATGCTTGCCTAAAATCATCAACTTCAAATTTGGCTAGGTGATAAAGCTCTCAATTCAGTTGATTGCGGTTGGAATAATACCAATAGATATTTGCAGCCCACAAAAATGCAAAAAACACACAAATTGATGAAAATAATTTTTTGTAACTGCAAAAAAGATGCAATGCGTCATGCACATGCAGAAAACTGAGTCTTTTTGTAAAGCTACATGTGGGGAATGTGCAGGTGTTAACTGCCAAAACAGTTGTCCAATCTTTGGTAAAGATGAAGAAATAATTGACAGTGGCGACAGCCACTCAGAATCAGATTAATTTTTTGACACAAGAAGTATTAATTTAGCGTGAATGAAGTGATGAATAAATGGAATGTTCAAATGATATTTTCATTTTGTTGTTTTGAACAGATAGGGTTTGCTTTTAGGGGTTGAAAAATAAAAATAATTAAAACTAACATTGATCCAAAATACTGTTATAAAATTGATTGAAATTAATTAATTATATTAATAAAGACCCATTTTTACACATTTAATGCCGAAAGGGGGTGCTTTATACGGTCTTGAAGTATATGAAGACCTTCATTAAACTTCATAAAACGCTACTGAGGCCCAAAAATTACTTGGATTTACGTTAGAACAAGTTTCTTTCAATTTTGGATAAAGGGGTTGTTTTCACCCCTCAAAAATAATGAACATAAATCGGCATAGGGTAGGAGTAGGAGACAAGTATAGCTTATATCCAAAATGTTATCAAAATCGAAGCATCTTGATTGAATTCGGAGGTAATGCCTAATTTTCGCCCTCATTGACTGGACTAATTGTACAGGACAATTTTATGTCTTCTTCTTGTCTGAATTCGTATTTCTTCGACCTGTCATATCTCGAGTAATATCTGTTAGGAACTTTGGAAACATATTGAGCCTTTCGAGGCAGTTTTCGATGCAAGAGTTTCAGTTTTTCTGACGAGAAAACACAAAACTTCTTCTGTTTGAGTTGTAACCTCTCTTTTTGACACGTAACAGAATGGGGCGAAGCTCCGATCAGTCCCGCGAGCTCCCGACATTAACAGATAGCGCAACACGAAAAAATCGAAAGATCGCGTTTAAATTTACGCTCCCGGGTCCAGAAATAAAACGACTCAGAGGAAAGCTTTTAATTCCGAAATGTAAATAAGTTTTGACAAACGGTGTCAACGGTTATCCAGCCGGTTGCCAACTAGATGAAATCGCGAGACAACAGATATCCGAACTAATTAGTAACGATTTGGGGGACTGGCTGAACGATTATTTCCAGGAGGTTTTAAGCGGTGATTGATACCACTGACAAGTACGTGATTAGTGACCATCTGTCGGGTTTGAGGAATGGGAGGATTGCGGTGGAGGAGGAATAAATCTCGGGAGAGCAGTGGCGGCGGGAACAAAAGGAATAGGTGTTTTCACTTCTTACCTAACCTAACTTAACCTAACATAACCTAACATTACCTAACTGGGTACTCCAAAGTCACTTCCTGAAACCCTGGATAGTAATAGTAATAGTTGTTTATTAGCTTCAACAATCACACTTCATAAAGAAACAGAAAGTGAGAACATGTCAATTGAAAAATATATGACGTTAGTTTTTAAAATGCGTCTGGATTGTAAAACACACATAAATACCTCAAAAGGCCTTGACGCCTACTTTGTAATGGCAAATTCCGTATAAACCAGTGCTTTTAATAGAAAGAAGTTCGACCAGAATATACTTAAATCTGACAATGAAACATACTGCTCTACAAGAGTTGAGGATATCGAATTCAATCGTTTTGAGAAGTATGTAATCTTCGAGAAAATCGCTGTAAAATCATTTAAAAACTCAACAACAACTTGAATCGATGCAATAAAAATCAGTATGAGACATTTCGTCAATCTGGTCGCCTTTTTCTGAAGTTTGGTTCTTTTGCATATGCTTCATGAATGTTCTTATTCTGAAATGGAGTCTGTTTATCAACGGCTTCGATTTCAAACGAGTTTTCTGAAAATGCCAAGACGTAAATTAACAAACGCTGAGGCTGATAGGGCTATCGGAATGCTACAGAGTGGCCTAACTCAAGTTGTTGTAGCGGAAAGGCTCCAAGTCAGCCAAAGTGTGATATCTCGACTTTGGAATAGGTTCCGTGTTGGAAAGACCAAGGCTTGGTGGGCGACGAAAAACAACACCTGTTTAGGATCGTTTCATCATCGTTTCGGCGAGAAGAAAGCCTACATCTACGTGTAGAATGCTACGGAATACTCTTCAAAATGCAGATGGGGTCCAAGTTTCCATCGAAACCATCAGACGACGTTTGAGAGGGGTGAATCTAGGTTCTAGATGTCCATTAAGTGGAGTTCCATTAACACTTGACCATAAGCGTGAAAGACTAGAATGGGCAAGGCAACATATCAATTGGAACGATCAATGGCGTTGTGTCCTTTTCACTGATGAATCCAGATATGGATGATTTTCAGATTCTGTAAGAATAAGGGTATGGAAAATCCCACGCATGTCCGTAATCGTCGCTATGTCCAAGAAGTCCATCCATTCCGAGGGGGTAGTGTTTTTGTATGGGCCGGGATATGTTTCAACGGGCGCACAGATCTGCACATTTGTCCTGGGAATATGACCGCCTTACACTATAGGGAGCATGTCATTGACAATGTTTTGCCAAATTTTCACGCTGCTATTGATGAAACTTTTCAATTTCTAGACGATAACGCTAGACCGCACCGTGCAGCCATAGTTGAGAATGCGTGCAATGAGCTTGGTATTCCACATTTACCAATATCTCCGCACTCACCAGATTTGAATTGCATAGAACATGCATGGGATATGCTCCAAAAAAGATTAGATAAGCATCAACCTACCCCAGAATCCTTAAATGATCTGGGAGAACTTCTGCCCCGTTTATGGAACCAAATTCCTCAAGAAATGTTCAACAACCTCGTGTGTAGTATGCAAAGAAGATGTCAAGCTATTATTGATGCCCGTGGAGGCCATATTGATGGTCTTAAAATGCTTGAATTCTCTGAGGATAAAATTTCGTTGTTTTACTCGATTTTCTTTAAAATTAATTTTATTTTCTGCAATTCGAAATCATATTAATATGAATTTCCGTCACAAAATCTCATTTAAACTATATTTCTTTGAAATTTAAGTCAATATCCCTAACTGATGTGGAGCAGTTCAATTGGATTCTTCTGAATGAAAGAAAAGATTATGGACTCTACGTATATAAAATAACGATTCATAGATTTCCACCCTTTCATAGAATTCAAGTGCCGCCACTGGTGCTATCCGGTGATACATGGTTCGAAAGGAGGCGTAAAGTGTTGCCAAGGCGAATTGCTTGATGGATTGGGATTTTTTTTCTGGAAAATGAATAATGAAGATATATACGAAAACAAAAATATGTTTTCAAAAAAAATCTTTATGAATTACACTTAATCCAGGATGAAAATTAAGCACGAGTGACTCTAATCTATGATTAATTACCCATTTGTCAAAGTAGTAACGGCGATTTTATAGGATTATTCTCGTCGCCTCAGTTTGTAGAAATTTGATTCCGGGAATGATCGACCTAGACTGAACAAACATAAAATTCGGTTTGTTGATTCGAAATATTAATAAATACATTCTAATTTTACACAAAGGTATGTCGACTTAAAATATCCCCGTTCTGTGTATCGGCTAAATTTCAATTCAGTGAATGCAAACTTTCTATACACTTTCATTTTCGTTATCATAGACGTATTTTCAGCTAGATCGAAAATGACGAAACAAATTCACAGAAATTGAACGAACGATGTGAGCAAAATATTGGCAACCCTGATTTGAAGCAAGGTTAAGTGGAGCCAACCTCGGATTTTTCCCAATTCGAAATTTTGAAATATTAATTCTAGATTCAGTCAAGATCGTGATTAATAATGAGAATTAAGGTATAATCGAAGAAATATGACATGATGAACTACGATTCACACTTAATTGATTCAGCAGTAGTAATGACATAATCAGGTAGATATTCTCAATTCTGCGAAATTTGTGTAATATAACCTACAATCAATTTTGTGATGAAGAAATGAAAACCACTCTATTCTCAAGGTAGAGCTATCTAAGAAGTTTTATTATAATCATTAAATAAAGGATATGTAGAGGACATCCCGAGCTTTAAATTAAGGTAAATAAAAAACGAGAGTGTTACTAAATTATTTTACTCTTATTAGAGCTCATCAGAATCACACAACTCAATCTTGATTAGTACACCATAAAGCAGCTGGACTATATTTTTATTGCTAGGAGGATCGTCAACAAAAAAATATCTGAAGAAGTTTCAACGATAACCTAAAATTATCTTGTGTCTTGGTAAGGAGGAATTTTCTATGTACTCCGAGCTGAAGTTTCCCCAGTATGGACAATTCTCTATGAGATCTATGTACATCCCTAATATTGGAACAGTTCAGTGCAAGATCATAGAATTGAGGAACTCTGTCTTGTCAAGTCATCCGGTTCCTTCGTATTTCTGAATTACCAAATATAAATCAGTGTTTCCAGGTCGATTTCGCAACGCTGAGAAACGTCAAAATCTTCGACGGCCAAATGCGACCAATCGTCCACCGAAAATAAACTGTTGAAGAAGACGCGGGAAGGAAATTGAGCAACCGCAGGTCGCTAATTGATAAACGTTTCCCTCTAACGAGTTAATAGATTTCTGCGTTTAGCCGCTATCAAAGGAAGATAAACAACTATCGGTTCCACGCCTTTTCTCGCATTTAGGATAGTTGGGAAATCGGACGCGATTTCTAGGTTACCGCAACAGAGGGGCGGAAGGGAACACACATAGATTTTCTTTGAGGTTCGACGTTTCAGATTTGGGGTCTGTGCGTTAACGATCTTGCTCTATGATTATCTATGGGACTGTGAAATGTCAGGGTGACCTCGAAATGGGTGAACTAAAATAATTCCTAGACGTCTGTTTGACAGTTGCCAGTATTCTATGATGTCCCATTAAAGACAGCCAAGGTTAACAAAACCATCGATATAGCGGAATGAACTGACAAACTCTTTTTTGATGTGGTTTCCTCAATTATTTCAAGATTCATAAATACTGTTGCTGTGCTTTGGAAGATGATTCGACTATTAAGGTCCTAAGCAGTCTTCGAACATCTGAATTTCTGAAAAAGAACCATTTGGATTGACGATCAAGGTTGCAAACCCATGCCAGCAAGTTCTGTATTCGAACACTTGGAAGAATATCAATGTCTTCTGCCCTTATACTAATTATAATCCAAAAACGAGCCACGAATTTGTCGAATTTTTGAATGAACCAGTGTTTTGTACATCATCCTTTTTGATTCAATGAATTTTCATTGAAATTGATTAAATAATCCCATAATTATCGTTTAGTGGGTTGTGACATTTTGGCTATTTCCCATATTTCATTCTATGCTTATGGCCATTTTTGAGAACTGACATCTGGTGACGTTTTGTGTTCAGTAATCTATCCATAAACATAGAAGACGTAGTGTGCGATCCCTTCATATCTTCGAAGAAATTACAACATGAAAATCTTAGACAGAAAATGATACAAAAGTTATCAGGTCATTTAACTTTGTGAGATCATCGATCTCTCGATTCTTTATGTCTCTGATCACATCTGATAATTGCGAATTACTCTGATCACAGTCATAGAGAATGTAAATTGTCACCGAATTTCATAATTTCTGAAATGTTCGATCTGAACTATCGATCATCATGAATTTAGTCGGCATGTTCTAATCGCACCATAGATTTTTACGAAAAAAAGTGTTTTCACTTTACAACGATTTTTGAAGATGTTCAATACGAAAGGAATTCAAATTATGTTTTTTTCGTCCTGTTCATTTCGAATGATGAAGATCTCAAACTTTCTCGGAATGAAGAAAAACTGGAAAATAATAAATTTAATTATTCATAATCATATTAACTTATTCTTGGTTATTCAGCACGAAAATGGAGAATTAACAATTCAAATCATTCGAATTAGAGAATCAAAAATTTTTAATGTTTAAGTGCCAAGCAATTCGATAAGAATAATTTAGACTGGGAATGGGCTAGTCAAAATTGCTTCCTACAAGAATATTTACCATAGCTGGAGTTATATTCAAAATTCCTCAACGATGAATTATTACCTAGGTAAGAATTTTGCAGTGAATTCTTTCAGTGTTGATTAGCATAACTCCGAGCATTCTGGAATTTTCTAATGATATACCTATCGAATACCAACGATGACTTTTTTAATTAGACATCTTCATTTTCAGGTGCCATTAAAAAGGTTCTAAACTCAGGAGATTCTCTGTTACCAGGTTGTAATCCTTCATAATATTGAATATTATTTCTTTCATTAGGCAACAATTTTTCGAAAGGATTTGGTTCCTGGAATTAGAAAAAAGGAACAATCTCCTCATCATATAACTCATTATGATAAAATTACAAAAATTCTCGGGGCTTAATTTCGCAAACAACAGAACACGGAATTGCCCAATCCTCAAAAACGAAATACATCAATCCTCCTGAAATAATACTGGAACCTCTCCAAGCCATGCAACGATGACAGTCATCAAATGGACGGCCTAATAAATATCAACAAATGATAAAATAAATCACCCGAGACACTCAAAACGTCAAAACTCGCGTCAAATTGAAATACGAGCATAACGAAAGTTTCTCAATGCAAAACATACTTGGTCTTGGAGGAACACTCGAAACGCTGCTGTTTCAGGGCTGCCAGCATAGCAAACGAAAAACCAACCACCTTCTTCTCGAAACTACGCACCCAAATCCAAAAAAACACGCACCTAATCAAAATTCATCGAGGGAACGAACTTTCGAGTCAATTTTCGAGTCCCATTGTTTTTCGGTCGAAAAAGTGGAAAATCGGCTTAACCGTTCGCGGGTTCGTGCCCTACTGACGGCCTTAGCGTTTGTCTGAAGCCCGGCAAGCTTTCAAAACGCACTGACGGAGAGTTTTCTCAATAGCGGCTCTTTCATTCAAGCCCACTATCTCGCCGTCCGTGTTTTATCAGCGACCAATGGCGTGCCAGCGTCGCGGGGCGCAAGCGCCACAACCACGCGCTAGCGTGAATCACGTTTGTTTTCGTTTCAGAGCCGCGGGGGAGTCTAAAACCGAGATTTCGAAGATTTACACAGATTTATCTCGGGTCGAGGTGAATGAATTGATGGATGCTGTTCTGAGGACCAAGGAGACTGTCTATGATCGATAGAAGTTCCCCGAGAGATAAGAATGTGGTGTACCGCAAGGTTCCATTCTTGGTACTGCTCTATTTTAGACTCACACGAATTCGTTAGCAGAAATCTGTATCTCAGTGGTTTTCTTCATGGAGGTAGAAGAAGGGGAGGTTGCATATCCTATGTTTCCCTTGCTATGAAAGTGTCACCAAGAATCCGCCATGTTGCGGAGCCAAATTTATGGCGGGAATTTTGTATATTTGAATTTTTACAATTCGAAGTTTGTTCGATTCTCTTTAAATGACCAAAAGATGAATAAATAATGATCGAAACAAATCAAGGAGTCAAAATATCATAAACAATTGCTTCTAATGAATTGGTGAGTTGAATTATGTACGGAATGAATAATTTGTTCCTGTTACTAATCATACATTCTATTTTTTCAATTAAGGTACATACAAATTCAGATAATATGCAATGAAACAAATAGGTAAATTATCTCGTGTACCCCTATCAATTAAAATTGTATGCAACAATAATTAAACCATGTATTTACCAACGTCAAAAAATTTAGCTTTCCACCATTAATTGGCGAGTAAGATCAGCATATGCTGTACAAGAAACCATTTCTTAATGTTTTTCCACTACATACAACTGCCAAAACCAACGAACGAATAATAAATAAGGCCAAAATTGCAGAACCTACAGTTTAAAATACCTCGAAGTCGGCCATCTTGGGGTGCCAAATCCGGATTTGTTTTGGTGACACTTTTCAAACGTTATGCCCCCTCCACTTTTTTTACCTCCATGTATTTTTCATCAATTATGATGGAATTAGATCGGATTTTGACAAAATTCTGCATTCACGAATAATTCAAAAATCCATCGGAACATGAAAACATAAATTATGAAAAAGTCAAGTTCAAAGGTGACGTTCTTTTTCCTTTTGATAGGCAATTCTCTTTTTAACTTCGCTTTCAGAGCAGTGATATTTATTGATCCGTAGTTCATGCTAGCTCTACTCCATTCACAAATATAAAATCACACCTCTGGCCTTAGAAATTTCACATATACCACTATATTCTTAGCAATTGAGATTTCTCAGAAGTGAATTTATTCAGAAAATGAATGAATCGCTGAGGTCCTGTGAGAAAGGAGAAGAAAATAGGTTATTTGTATGTTCCACGCAGTAGGTCAATTGGCTCAATTTTGAATACATGGCAGGGGAGTTCCAAGTACCAACATATAATGATGAAATGTAACCATGAAATCTGTGTTGAACAGAGATAGAATGAACAGGATTTGCCACTTCTTCAGAGAAAATAATAATTTTAAAGCTCGAATGACGTTAACGGTATTATTAAAATATAGGTTCAAGTTTTTCCTCTGTGTCATCCATGACACAAAAAAGAAGAAGCTTTCAAATATAAATTATTAAAATCGATCCATATTCCATTCACAAATGAAAAATCACCCCTCTGGCCTTGGAAATTTGACACATTCCACTCTGTATCGATCGAAAATGGAGGTTATGACGCTTGTCGAAATATTTCTATGTTCCCTTTCTACATTCTTAGCAATTACGTATTTCTCAGAATGTGAATTTATTCGGAAAATGAATGAATTGGAAAAGATGTGACGGACGAAAATAATTAAAGTTTATAATGTGATAGAAAGGATTCCTTTTCTTGTTATTTGCAATATTTCGATTTCGAACAATATGTAAACGAAGAAACAAACTGGCAACGTTTTGTGTTGTCAGTACTGACCTCCGATTTCGTCAATTTTCAAATCAAATCAATTCAAATTCCGTAATTTGTCAAATTTCGTAAGTCATGCCAACTGCTAAGATACAACACAAAAGTCACTAAGATGAATTTTTATTCTAAATCCGAGAGTACTTCACAACACTTGACTGAAATAGAGATAATTTCGTCTAATACTCGTTGCGCAGAAGACAATTCAAACACTCGTGCTTTCTGTACGAGCATTATGCATCATTCTCTTCGATTCTCTGAATAACTGAAATTATTGGGATATTTCCTAGTGATTTTTGCATTGAAGAACGTTGGTTGGCAGAACTGTTTACTGATTTACAAATTTGACAGAGGACAGGTGAATCCGTGACAGGAGTATTCCAAGTACAAAAGATTATACAAATAGATTTCAACCATGAAACCTGTGGGGAACTGAGATATTCCCTCACGATTCTTTACGCCAGAATAAATTGATTCACCACAGAATCAATCGAGAATTTCTCAGAATGTGAATTTATTCAGAATCGGAGACACGAAATTTCACCATCGGTGTACGTCCGGAACCACGTGTACCAATACACTTGTGACAATAGGAAACAAGGATGTCGTCCGATTCAGGAAGGTCAATTTCGTTGTGTGGCCACACGATATGATGAAACTTTCATCGATCGGCATGAATCTTAAACCGTCCGGGTTTCAAAACAAGAAATGACCATCTTTCCTTCACGCAGCATTACGAAGGATAAAACAGGTTGTAGGCACCTCACGTTGGCACTCTTGCGTCAGATCATTCGAAGGGCAGAGGTTCAATATCATGGATTCAAAGGCGGCAAAGAGAATTGGAAATGTTTAATAGGGTCAGATATGTGAGTCTGAATAAAGAGAGTTCTGTGGTCGGAAACGAAGCGAATTCATAGAGTTTAACGAATGACCTACTCATGAGAGTAATACTTTCCTAGAGTCATAGAAGACCACTGAGGGAGTTCCAGGGCCACAAGAGAAACGAATTTCACTAAATGTGTTTCCATTCATCCTGCAGGAGGTTGAGCTATATTCAATTCGAGGAACATGGGATGTGGTGGAGTCCTGCTGTTCAGGATATGGACTCCAACTCTACAGAGTGACTCCGTTGAAAATGAATAGGCAGAAGGTTTGTATCTTAATCGAAAGAGTTCACAAGTCAACTTCAGGATAGTTTTTGGGTCAATCGACTTCAGTTATTGATGAAAAATTGCACAGTGAAAATCAGTTCCAGGTTAATAGTCAATTAGGGTCATATACCTGTTAAACTCAATCGGAATGGTCAACTTGAAGCGATTGAATCAGAGTAGGGTCAATTCTTTGGTAGAAATATAATTATATCCTGGCTTAAAATTAATTGAATCATTTGCACATCGTGAGAATATTTACTGAGTGACATAGAAAAAGAATAGAGAGTTATCGAAACACAAATACAGGCCTGACATTATTAAAGGATCCTGTAATAAAAGATCCCTTAACGTTGGTCGAATATTTGACAACTTTATTATGACATTTCCTTTATTTTGACAGTTGTGAGAAGCTGTTTAACCTAGAAGATTGCGGGAACTGTCAAAATGAGGGATCTTTTATTTAAATACGGGTGTCCTTTATTTAGGTTAAGTACAGGAGGCCCGTATTTTATTACAGGCCGCCTTAAAATCTTTTGCGAATGCCATTGAGTAAATGTCAAAATAAGGGGAACTTTATTTAAGTTAGGCCTCTATTTGCGTTTCGATAACTCTCTAATATCCAGTGAATTCGAATTTAATACAGTAATTTTGTAGATGTGCATGAACTCACGAGTTATAGATATAAAGAATTGAATTCAGGTGGCTTGTGATGAAAACCAAAGGTGAAATGCTCGCATAAGCTAAAGCCTCAACAATTGTATATTCTAAAAAAAAATTGCAGAATGAACTCCTATTCCAACACGAATGAGAAATTCGAATTGTCTTCTGCAACGAGTAGGTATTAGACGATATTTTCTCTATTTCAGTCAAGTTTTGTGAAATACTTTCGATATTCAATGAAACATTCAGATTATTTATGGAAGAATAAAGTAGGTACATGATGTCACATGATATAAACTTCGAATTTCAGTTGAGAATCCCTTGATGGAAAGTGCATTATCTCCGACCCATCTTCAAGAGACAACTGAAGCTTGTACATCGCAGTTTTCAGTTCCTTCCCGTTTTTCCCAACTCATTAAACAATCGGAAAACTCCTCGGGCAACGGGAATCCGTGACACGGAGATAAATCCCAAGAACAACAACAGCAAGCGAATTGGGCCACAACATCCTCTACTTACATCGGCGGTAATTGATTTTTCTGGGGTACTTCCCGACCAGCGGCGCGCAGAAAACGGGGCATTTCCCGGAACAAAAGTTGAAATGGTTCGGGACAAGGGAAATTCACCAATCAGATTTGCATAATCTCCGGAAGTGCAAGCGGACGACATATTTCTTTCGTAAATGTTGATGTAACGACCTCGTGCATTTGCATGGAATGAAGAATATGCTTTCCCATTCGCGAAAGATTATTCTATGTCAGTCTCCGACGTAATTATACGGTAGTTCATTTGGTTGTGGTAGTTCTTTCATCGCCAGTCGAATGAAATCATGTTGGTTCCCCTCATAGAGTTAGTATATATCTCTATGGTTCCCCTTACCACCGTCTACCACGAGTACTACAACTCTGTAATTTGGGTTGCATACGCAACAAAAATTCTGGCGACTGTATTAACCGGCTTTTGAAAATGATGAAAAACAACATGTTTCGCTGATATTCATCTTCAAAACTTCCCCACAATTGGTGACCACACAGAATTCCTCTGGAATCTAACCAAAAATCATCCGCACAAACCTCGAAAGGAGATAAATCTGTAACGTTCAGCTGACAAAATTTATATTCCACTTACAGGGCCGATAACTTAGGGACCGATCGTCTAGCATCGGAAATAATGTTCCATTTAGTCTTCTCGAGTTTGGTTTTTATGAAAACGCTTTTATTGAAGCAATTTCGGATTTTGACACATGTGTCTCTGGTCTCGGTCGAGTTGTCATAAATTATCAGCGTACGGTCCAAAGTTACGGGAAAACTAGGTCGTAAATATCAGGAAATGAGAATTCGAGAACTTGAAGTTTGTGGTTACCAACTCCCGTTTAAGGAGCTATTTAAGGGCATTCGTCTCTCTGATATAGTGAAGTTTCACTTTTATATCCTGTAGGAATACGTAATAGCTCCTGGAACAGTTGTCTTTTCAGTATTCCAAGATCTATGGTCCAACATAAAACTCCTCTTCCACGATCTGTCAGATTTTGAGTCAGGCAAATTCCTGACAATCTGCAACAAAAAGGCACGACATTGTTTTGCTTGTTGCTGCGTCAATAATTATAGTCATTCGCCAATTTGCAACCGATGAAGATTTCATTAAATCACTGATATAAAAACATGGAAACATCATCGGATGCAAATTGGCGAAGGATCCTGTAAGATAAATGATTGATATAGATACCTATATCGTCAAATAACTCTTTTTCAGATGTTCGTGCGGAATTCCTCCACAGGTATTAAGAGGGCGCTGGATGCAGTTCTCATTCTCTATGTCTCCGAAATTTCGAGCTCTATGTTTATTTTCATTTTCAGAATCACTCCTGGTTTTTTCAGTATCTTTATAAATTGCCTCCATCCTAGTATTATTTAAAAACAAAACTAAATACAGCTGGGTACTTTTCCCAAAATTTTTGTTTGAAGGAAAAAAAGGATTTCGATATTCATTCACCTATGAAATTGTGAAACCTTGTAGTACACATGATGGGAAGTATCTAATAGAATATTTGGTAGTTTTGGGACAAAAGTTGATTTTCTTCGCCTAGAACATAATCAAATGATTAGTTGCTCATGCACCAGTTGAGAAGTCGAATTCATCATCAACTTAAATGATAAATGGGAGCTGATTTACATTCCACATCAATCTATACACAAAATATGACCCACCTCATCATTTCTATGGAAATATCCGTCTAAAATGTCAATTAATCTTGAACTGTAGAAATTTAATTTTTTTTTCGCAATTTTGTTGTGTTTCAGGCATATAAATGAATCCAGTTCTCTAGGACGAATCAATTGGAATCTATCAATTCTTGTCCCTATAAAATTGAAGGTTCCCTCAGAATCGGCGGATATCTTTGATAAAAAGAGTCAATTCATCAGAAGTTGTGGGGCAACTGTCAATGCCAGAAAAATAACAGGGAAACATTTTTACGTGATTTTGAGGTCATAGAGCAAATTTGATCCTAGCCCCGTTGTTTTGAATTTGAATTCTCAGCTGAGGGAAAATATTTCAGGGGAATTACATGTATTTTGATGGGATGGATGTTTATACTTACACAATTCATCGTATTTCATCATGAATAAGCCAAGAGTAAATCTGAATAGTTTCGAAAGTTGAATGCAATTTCAGATGATACACAGAAGAAAAACTACATGAAATCACAGACGCTCTGAATGTCAAACGGAGCAATGTTCCCAACTGTAAAACCTAGAAAAACTCTCATTCTCACTTGATTTCGAGCCCATAAATTCCTGGAAGGAGCCATACACTGAAAAAAAAAGTTGATACTTACCCAATTTATAGTTTTTCATAAAGAACAGCGAGAGAAACATCCCCGTCGTAAATCTCGGCGTATCAATGCAAAAAATGCAGGCGGCTGCAATAAAAATCCCCCCCAGAACCCGAAAATATTTCATATAACCTCTTATTTGCCATTCGTAATGTCGTAAAGAAGATGTTATATGATCTCAATTTCTGCCAGAACTCCAAGTGCCTTGTCTCATCCAATATAGCCCGTGGGGTGAAGCCTCTGTCGCGAGATGGTGCGTCAGGGGTCCTTCACCCTGATGTGCGAAAGACACGAGCCTATGGGGGCCCACGCTCCCACAACCCTCCTGGCCGCGTGGCCACTGACCCAGATTCCTCATGAATTGGACGCGGAATCTACCCCACGCGTATTGCCACATGAAATAGTAACCTGGAGATTGCAGAAGATTCCCTATAATAGATATCAGAGACAGAGAGCAACTTGCCCCAACAGAAGTTCTTCTTCTTCCTTCTATGACCCTCCCACAAGGCCACACAACGAATGATTCAAATTATCAAATTATCTCTCTTCCCCTATATCTTATTGTATTGTTGATGTAAATTAACTGATTGGCAACACTGGCTGTCAGTGATGTTCTATGGTATCAGGCTGTCACCTATATGACAAACGTAAAATGTATCCTTGAATGGAATTTGTAGTCTCATCACAGATTCTGATAAGTTACGAAAGGACCACAGGCTGATTAATCTAGGTACTGCCCTTTTTCTGACAGCGGTCAGTGTTACCAACTAGGAAGTGACAGTTAATGTCACTTCAAGATAGAATAACTGAATTCATTCATATGAATGATGAGGAAAAATGAATTTTACAGTTACTTCAGTCTAGTACTTGGATGGGAACTCTGGTGAGAAGATAAGGAACCAATTTCAAAAACACAACCAATAAATTCGTGTTTATTAAACAAGCTTTTCGGTCTTAACATTTTCAAGAGTATATTATTGCAGACGTAGTCCTGAAGAATTGCGTTGAGTCTTCCAATTCTCGTTATGCCATAGTGGTTCTCCTTGAAATTTGCTATTCACAAGAATCAAGTTGCATTTCTGATCCTCTTTCATTCCTGAGAACATTCTGGAACGCATCCTTTCATCCAATTCTATGATGGATCATTTTTCGAGGTTTATCTGGATTGCGGAAGGACATCTGAAAAGAATAGGGATATCTTTATGAGAGACACTCGAAAATTTTCAATTCATAATCATCTAATGGCAACTTTGTGTTATGTGAGGTTCATAGATTCGAAAATTGAAGAATATATAAGGAAAATCCACATACTAATCCTAAAACAATTAATTTTAAATCTAAAATCAAATTATTTTTTTTTTGTCTGAAATTTTTTCACTAAATACGACTCTGTGCTCTAATGACCACATGGCACACATCTTATCACTCTTTCTTCCTTGTATTTCGTCCACTAGATCTCTTAAATTGAGGAGTTGTATCCAATGAGAACGACATTATCGATACTATAAATCAATCGGTCTATAAATGACCAATAGGGTATGCTACCAGTTACTTTTTTTCGTATTCGTGTTAAATTTGGAATGCTATGGTCATCAGCCAACCAGTTACCTTTCGAGGATAAACTGAATATAAAAAACCTACGCAATATCGTTTCATTCTTGAGCACAAATCTTGTAAAATGTTCCCCCTCTGCAGCAGGGGACAATCTTTGAAATCTCTAATGGGCTCTTAAGCCACCTTCTACTTCGTTTCTTTTTCTTTATCTGAATGTTAATGGGGCGAAAAACTTGGCACCCTCGCTCAAATCATCACCTGAAATAGTTACTTATAATGGTGCAAGAGACATTGATACTTTTCCCGGTAGCTCGGTTTTTAAGTGAATGAGCTTTCTTTCACATCATTTTATCTTATTCACTGAATATGTATTGAAATTAATTGAATATTTCCATAACTATCTTTTAGGGACTTTCGCATTGAAAAACGTTGCTTGGTAGAACTGTTTTCTGATCACAAATTTGACAGATAATAGATAAATTCGTGACATAGAGTTGAAAGTTATGAGTACCAACATTTAATGATGAAAGATTCATTTTTGATCCATCATAGGTCCCCTGGAAGATTTGCAATTCGAACTCAATTTCTTTTGGCAGAAAAACCCATATATCTTATTCCTAAAGACCATGTTTATATAACTATATAGATTTATAAACAAGGATAAAGACAAATGCCTCTAGGCATCAGCTCAGCTTAGGAACTGGGGTCTCCAAAAGATACAAAAAAATCAATTTTTTTCTGAATTTTACGTCAAATCATTGTCGATCCTTTCGGCAATCGTTTCGAGAGAAAATTTTAAGGGGCTGTACATTTTTCGATGTAGATATACTTCGGAATATGGAATCATTCATTAGTAGTTGGTTATTCATGAGAATGTTGAAAAAATGACCTCAAAAAGGATTAAGACGGTTTCTCAACACAAAATCCACAAAAAAATGTCACAACCTTCACCGAACTATACAAACATGCTTTAATTCATTCACTTATTGGTCGATATTCAATATCTCTATCAATTACACACCTTTTCGTGTAAAGTATTCCTGAAATTCCCATTTTAGGAATAATTATTAATGTACTGTACCGATCACCAATAGCAGCACGAGATCTTCCGATAATTAATGTTGCCGATGTAATTTATTATGTATAAATTCCTAATTGTATTCAGATCTCTTTTTTGAGTTCATTAATTATACATTTTTCGATTACTGATAAGGCATGCGAAGGTATTTTTGATGCTGGTGCTGTCAATCATTCGAGTTGTTGATCGGAAGTAATATCTCTTTCATCATCGTTAGATATTCCGTAAGCTGTACATTTATCGTTACAAAACTGAGAGAAAGAAATATATCATTGTCAGCGACCCATAACTCTAGAAACTGGACATGACAATCATGAAAATCACATTGTGCTGGTAAATCCGTTGAAGGATTCACCCTGTAAATCTCAGACAATCAAATCTACAATAAACAAAGGCATCCTCACTTGAAACCAGCATGTCATGCTCACCTCTTGTTCCTGACGCAAAGAATCAACAAATTTCGTCATCATCATCATTAAGGCTTTTCTTTTTTGAGTTTGAGAACATGCTCAATTTTTTCAACGTTTCCCGACAAAGACAATCTCTATTATTCGAAGAGAATATCGAGTAGGAAAGGTCAAATATGTATCGACAAGTTTTCGCGAAAAATCTACGGAGAAATACTGGAGGATATTTGGAATTGTTAATGAGGCAGTATAGCCTGCTTTTTTGTAGGCCAGATTGCATGTATTCAGGTTTATCTTTGATTAATTGCTCACTTCAATAGCTACGTACTTCCTCCGTGTCGAAAAAAAGTCCGAAATGCCGACCAATCTTACTAAAATGGTGACAAGATTGATATCTGTGAATATTGATAGGTGAAACATTTTATGCGCAGCCTTGTCTTGGATGCTTTCTGCTAATGAAGTTGAGAGGTTTCATCATAAATCAACATTTCAAATCAGTTTGAACAGTCCGATATACCTAGTAAGATGACACATAAAAAATAAGAATCTGACAATAATGGAAAAAATGAACTCGACCGTATCAGTGGGGGAGATCCTCAGGGGGCAGTTTTAGGGCCAGTTTAAGCTCTTTCATAGCCAGTTTGTTGTCCCATATATTTAGTACTTAATCTGCAGCGATTCGCATTCAGAATCTATTAAAATAAGTTTTAGATTCAATCTATGAGACCATGCATAAATTGTTGATATGACATATCGCAAATTTTGTGTGCATAACAGTTTTTAATAATATCTTCACTGTTTGTTGAAGTTTAATACCTGAACAATAAAACATCATGGTTGCCAACTAAACGAGATTATTGTCGATTCAGATAAAGAAGAAGAAACCACAAATTTCTCACACAACATAAATCAGCCCATAGAAAGAAATGCTTGTGTCAAACCGTCAGTGTTGCCACTAAACCTTACCTTCACCGCTACTTAATGGACTGACCAATGTCAGTTATTTCAAAAAAACTATCAAGTCCTCTTAATTGGATGAAGAATGTACTTAAAACCATCGACATTGACTATTACCGATCTACATAATTTCTCTGAAGACATTTGCGGTAATCCGCTCGACCAAGACGAACGAAAAAAATTTCAGACTAGAAGATCGATAATTGTGGAATATATCAAAACAGACGCGATAATCTCAACCATTTCTGTTTCGTCATTTTCGGACATTTCGAATTCCTTGAACTATAAAGCTGCTCGGACCTATCAAACAGTCCGATTTGGTGGCATATGCAATTTAACAGGTTTCAACGTGAAGGCTGAATGCATTTCAATCGATTCGAATTGTTTATTTTTGCAAATGGCGGTTCCCGACAGAAATTTGAATCGAAATATCATAACTATTAAATTTCATTAGGATTTTATGCATGTTTAATATTCCTTCTTCATAATCTTATTATTCGGTGGTTTGTTAAGATGAATATGAGTGTGTTTCAATCTGTGTTCGAGGTTGTCAGGCCTCATTAAATATATTTTTCACTCTATGTTAGACCCTTAATTTGCGGAGCCAATTGTCATCCAAATCTGTGGTTTTCCATTGATTTGACAGATACACAGATCCCTCATTCAACATATCACTGTTACCAACAATTATATATTTACCCTGAATCATTTTAGAAATGTCATTTTCTTTAGATCGCAGATTTTAATATATCCAATCAGAGTTTTCAACAACGCTAATAACGAAATTCCTTCTCTTCGAAACAATTTTTCAGTTACAATTATTTTTCAGATAGAAGGAAAACTAGTGGTCAAATATCTACGTCTATGATTCTTCATAGATATGATGGAATGATGTATGAAGTTAACCATCGAATGGTCTTTCAGTGATACCAATGTGATACTCATAATTTTCGTTTTCTCGATAAATCTTTTCCAATAATGAACTGAAATCTAGACTTCATGTTACAAAGTATACAATATTATGTTTATTCGACGAATTGTTATTCTTGAAGCATCTTTAATAGGCAATACTGTTCCAGGTCGTGAGCACTGTCGCAGAATTTCAATTTTGATACAGGTGTTCAATCGATTCTTCCTTTTACAGACGAAAAAAGTGAAATTGATCCATCCGCTGATAACTCTGATGTTATCGTAGTTCATTTTATGTTTTTCACTCCACAACCTCAATTTTTCTGTCAAAGAACATTTCCATATCGAATCGCAATGGTTTGTCCAACAGAGAAGCCTTTATTCTCCCAGCCTTAACCTCGGTGGTGGGAAAAAAGAACAAGTGTCAGCAAACACAATAAGCGAGAAGGTTGTCGAACAAAAATGCATCGTACAACCGCCAAGTTCATCTCTGTATATCAACTAAAACTCCTCAACCGATAAATTTCATTAGTCCATGAAGGATGCTATCAGGAAGCATCAGTATATTGCAAACAATGAAATTTCATTTGCCTCTAATAAGATCGGAAAAACAGAACTGCTTCCAAGGTCTGTCTTTACCACTTTATGGATGAATTGTTATAAATCTTTCACCTAACGGTGCTCGTTACTATATTGATGAGTTTGGAGCAGTCGAATAAGGGTATACCCATACGAGTCCTTCGAATTAAACAATATTGGAGATAGATCGAGTGATAATAGCTATTCTGATCTTAATCAATGTTCCCAGTGTCCAAGAATTAACATAAGGTTCCAATTTGATGCCATTTCTGTGTTGGCAACTCTGAAATTAAAACGACTTGACAGTTCACACTTGGGGGTACTTAAAAATGCAGTTAACGTGAATTCATTATCGAATTATATATCGAAGCTAACGAAAACTTCTCAAGATTATTTTTTCAATCTAGAAAATTGGGAATATTATAACAGGATCATAAATACTTGAGATTCTTCTGTCGAGTAGCTCTTGACGTAAAAATAGTTGACCATAGAATATCTGATGTTAGTGTTGGGGTTGCATATTTGACAGATCTTGTGTATTGGCAACAGTGACAACACTATTCTGGATCTCGAATTTGTATTGTTTCATAATGTGGTTTCTTTCGATATAATCCGAATGATTATCAGTCACAAAATGAGGTTGAGTGTTATCACATATTTATTCATCGATCAAAACAGGCTTTGAAGGCTTATGGCTCCTAATTTCTAATGGAAATAATGACGATCGATAAAATAGGATTTCCTCACTCTACAATCCGATAAATAATAATCGCATAAGAATGATTCCATTAAAATGCCTGCCTTGAAATTTGTGTGAAAACTTGTATCTTCTCATAATATCTGATTTTCTATTGCATTTTGAATAATAAATCAGCAATTATTTTCATTTTAAAACGACTTGTGTTGATGGCGTTTCAAGAGTTATTTATGGCTCATTAAGATTGACGGACACGTTGGCTAAACCAGCATTTCAACAGACCCACAACTCCTGATTTCGATGAACAATGTATTCCAAAACGTTGCATATTGCATCCATATTGAATTGTCAAATCTGGCGAACATGAAGCCAATGAAGCGTTATGCGCACCTCAATTTTTAATAATTCTTCTCAATTCCAAATTTAATCTGACAGGAATTTTCAGTCTGTCAAAATGACATCTGCATCGAAGGGAAGAACATAGATCTCGCGATATCACTAAATTCCTGCACATATTTTGGTATGAAAATCTGAAAGAGGAAAAAAAAATTGCTGCAAGGAGAATATAGAAGTCCATAGCAGCCATATTAATCTATCTCCTTCTAGTAAAAGTTTTCAGCCTGTCGCCCAGTCCATTCCCTATATCTATGACCATATAATTAACTGATTTATCGCATCGATGATTTCGCACAGAATAGAAACTAGGGAAGAGTGTTGTGTTCCAAGATTCAACTAACTGTCAAAAACTCTCACTCCATCAGTGTTCATGAATATCTTCTGGGGCGTTCCAGTAGAAAACAGAAGAACCTACGATGAACCTACCGATGCCACAGAATCAGCGGAGCATTCATTGCTGGGAAAGAACATTTCCCAATTGATTGTCTTGACCTTTCGCAAGTATCGTGACTCGGCGGATGTATCGAACATAGATTGTTATAAGGGGAATAATAATCTAAAACGAATGGAATAAAGCAGCTTGTTCTTGAAGAGGGTACGGTCCGTGTAAAACTAATCGATTCGAACTTAACGTTTCATAATAATTGTTCTTGTGGTGTGCACTTCTATGAATATGCAGATTTCATGATTGCGTTCAATTCTGCGCCTCATTATCCGTTAAAATACGAGAAGTCATGGAAGAAGTGACAGTAATGATCTTGTTGGGAATTTATGACATTTTAAAGGGAATTCACCACACTCGGGAATTTTTCGCTACCCCATAAGATTATAAAAAGGGATAATGTTTCCTATTTGATTCATTATGGAAACGTGGAAACTTTGACAGCTGATGACGGCCATGTTTGGTTTCAGATAATTGTCGATATATATGATTTATTTGTCTTCCTGCATTTGGAAATGGTATAAAGTTTAATCAAACTACAAGAAGTATAAGTGATGACCATTCTGTTCTTTCTTAGTGTTCATTTCTTGATCGATAAATTTCTCGCAATTTTGCCAATCATGATTTTTCGCGAACCCATATGAGATGTCAAATTTCAAAACAAACGTCAAGAGCGGAATGACCTGAGAGCGACAACATCATAGAAAAGTTAGAATCAAAATTTCATCAAATTTTTCCTCATAAGAAAGAAAGACATAATAAACAAATCGGAGTTTTCTTGTTCACACGAGAAAACTTACATGGTTGGCACCGTGTAAGATTGAATATTGGATTAATTGGTCGAATAAAAATCAGTACATGTCAAAATTAATCTAATAAGAAGAGGACAGTAGGTCAATTCAATGAACGGTTGTAATTGCTCTAATTGGTCCTAAGTACGGAACATAGCAAAAACTATTACTGGTCATATCCTGATGAAACAACGCAGATTAAATTGTTTTGTCAGGAATTGCAGCATGTACAGGGTGGGCATATTTCGATATTTTAGCACTACAACTTTTGAACCAGAGGAAAAAGACAAAATCTGATACCCCATTCTCGATCTCTTTTTCGGAGGAACTAAGAGGGGCAGCATTCATTTTTGGCCTCCTTCTTTTGTTTTCGAGTTAAAAGCGAAAATTGGAAAAATGGTGATATAAAAAAAAATTATATCTCCGCTAATATTGATGATAGAGCTCTGAAATTAAAACATTATACAGGCACTTTTTCACGTAGAATTCAGTGGCATGCTCGTCTTTTTTTGCAGCATTTTTAATTACGAAGCTATGTTATAATTTTTTGAATAGGAACATTAGATTCTTGTGCCATTTTCTGAAAGCTTAATATTTTTTGATTTAAAAAATATATAACATCGTATGGTTCGTATTAAACAATCAATATGAGTATAGAAATTGTTCAAGAATCTATATTCATCTGAGTCTCAATACTTTCTATGGTTTCAATTGTCGTAAAGCACAGAAAAATTTAGTATCGTATAATTTCCACAATTTCTTTCTAATAGTCTTTTCATTACTATGCTCTTGTTATAGGAAGCTCCATTTTTCTGTGCTCATCAACAGTTGAAACCATAGAAAGTATTGAGACTCACATGAAGATAGGTTTTTGACCAATTTCTGTACTCATATTGATACATACCTCACGATGTTATATATTTTTGAAATCAGAAAAAATTATGCTTTCAGAAAATGGCACAGAAATATAGTGTTTCCATATAAAAAAACATTGCATTGGGTCATAGCTTCGTAATTAAAAAAGTGCAAAAAAGAAGAGCATGCCTTTGGATTCTACGTAAAAAAGTGCCTATGGAATGTTTTAATTTCAGAGCCCTATCATCAGTATTAGAGGAGATATGAATTTTTTCCGATATCGCCATTTTTCCAATTTTCGCTTATAACTCGAAAACAAAAGAAGGTAGACAAAAATGAATATAACTCTTGTTAGTTTCTCCGAAAAAGAGATCGAGAATGGGATATCGGATTCTGTCTATCTCCTCTAGTTCAAAAGTTGTAGTGCTAAAACATCGAAATATGCCCACCCTGTACAGCGTGTGGAAAAGTTCCGGTGATATTCTTCGAACAAATTCTGATAGATTCACAAAACTTTAATTGCCCAATCAAGAACTGTCAAGTCTATTAGAGCCATTAGTTAAAATTTCAAATCAAATGATTCGATTGGTTCGAATATGAGTGATGTTTCATTCAATCAATGATAGGTGGCACAAATTATGACAGATTGTGTTAAATCACTCGGAGGCAGTTTTCCGATCAATTCCTGATAAATTTTGGGCAAGAAACTTGTCGATTTTATCGAGAAATCATCGAATCCGAGCTTCGACGTGAAAAAAAATCATTCAATAAGGCCGTCAGAATTTAATTCGGAGCGGTGTCAAATGACAAGTTCTTTTCTGCTGGTTCCAAATCGTTAATTATTCGACAACGAGATAAGATATCGGAACCGGTGTTATTACTCAATTACACCTGCACTCGACAGTCTCACCGGTAGACCCGCCCTTGGTAGCGCTCGCTGGATCCGGCCCGAAGGACCAGAACGTTCGCGAATTTTCTGCGTGCTTGCGCAACTTTCAGCCGAAAGTGGACTTTCTGGTGTACGAGCTGATCCGAATTTCTGCGGCGATTTCTCTAGAAAATCGTCGGTTTTTCGGTCACCGTTTTATGGCTGGGTCGTCGATCGATCTCTCAACCTCAAGGATAATTTACTGCACTGTTTATAACTGGAGATGGTCGCCTACAAGGATCTGTGGGTCTTCGAGCATCTGAAATTCAGAAAAAATCCGTTGGCTTGAAGACTTGGCAAGTTGTGGATTTAAATCGCAACCAAAGCGATCAAGGTTCTGAATTGGCCGATCAGAATGATGTAGAGATGATTCTACTTCCAGAAACTCAGATGGCAAGAGAGGAAAATCTTCTTGAAACAGAGTTATATACTTTGGTTGTAAATCTATGAAGAGGAAACTGAAAAAACATTTTTAAGTAGAGACAAAAGCTGCTGTCTCGAAAAATTCTACATAAAAATCCACGACAGCATATATCTTTTTTATGAAAGCCATTATATCCAAAATTATGAGCCATAAATGAGGTAAAATTGAATACCCCTTTCACGAAGCATTTTACACATTGCAGTAGGTGTTCATGGGATGTTTTGAGCAAACTAGGTCCTCGAAAATTAACCCCAAATTTATTGCCCGTCTTTCATTAAGTTAAAATATCGAAATCCCAAACCAAAGATATGAAGTTTAAATTACATGAATTCAGGACATCAAAACATACCGTGAATGTTATTTCTAACCCATTCAATAGAGTTGAATTAATTTCAGCGATCAACGATACAAAATCTAGGAAAGCAGACGGTTTTATTGGAATTTACCCAGAATTCATCAAACATTCAGAAAAATTAATCGTCCCTTTCAAAATTTTAGAGAGATTGATTCTATTTAGAATAGAATCAACTATTGAAGAATCATTACAGAACTGTCAGGGCGGTTTCAGGAGAAATAGGAATTGTTACGATCAGGTTCTTAGCCTCACCACATTCATTGAATCAGGGTTCGATGAAAACTAAAAAAAACAGGAACAGCATTTGTGGATTTATCAGCTGCATAGGATACAGTATGGAAAGATGGATGAATTTAAAAACTCTATAATCATTTAAAATGTGGAAAAATCGTTAGACTATTAGAAAAAATGTTATCCGACAGAAGGTTCTGAGTTTTTGTCGATAATAATAGTAGTTATTTCCAAACTTTGAATAATGGTCTTCCACAAGGTTCAGTTTTAGCACCTCTTCTGTTCAATTTATATTTGTGTGACACTCCAACTACTTCTTCGGAAAAATTTATTTATGCTGATGATATTGCTCTGGCTCTCCATCATTCTAATTTTCAAACAAAAGAAAGTACCCTTTCCGTAGATTTGGATATTATGAAAAATTATTTTTTAAAGTGGCGTTTGTGCCCGAATGAAAATAAAACCGAGGTTTCGCGTTTTCATTTGAATAATCATCAGAAATATAGAAAATTAAGTATAACTTTCGGTTCTTCTCCCTTGAAACATAATTTCAATCCTTTATACCTGGGAATCAAACTTGATTCCTGTGAAATACTGTCTAAATTCAACGAACAATTCGGATTATACATCCTAGTGACTTTTGTATTGTATCTTGGCAGTTGGTGAGACTGTTAATAAAAATTCACAGATTACAGAATTTGAATTGACGTGTGTCAAAAAGTGATGGGATCGGAAGTTAGTGTTGACAACCACAAAACGAAAAATATAACTGAAACAATGCTGCTGTACTGTAATTAACTGATTACGAAACTGAAAAAGAAAATATTATATTTTCAAACAAGTTGCAGAATGAGCTCCTATTCCAACACGAATGCGAAAGCATGAGTGTTGGAACTGCCTTCTGCAACGAGTATTAGACGATATTTTCTCTATTTCAGTCAAGTGTTGTGAAATATTCTCGAAATTGTAATAAAAATTCAGATTAGTGACTTTTGTATTTTATCTTGGCAGTTGGTGTGACTTACGAAATTTGACAGATTACGGAATTTCACTTGATTTGATTCGAAAATTGATTCGATTGGAGGTCAGTACTGACAATCATAAAACGAAAAATATAACTGAAAACAATGCTTTAATGAGTTTCATTACAGCACTACTTTTAGTACTGTAATGAACTCATTACGATACTGAAATAGAAAAATATCCATTAAATGACCTTTTTTCTGTGAGTTAAAGTAGTTGACAGCAACGAAATCCATATCAATGGACGAATAATGATGTTTTTATGCTACTCTCGGCACGAAATTAAAAAAATCGATGATTTGGACGCCGGTTTTCGCAAAACCGAGAGAGGCGATATAAACCGAAATCAGGCAAAGGTGAACATCTCAATAACAACAGCGCCTATCGCGAGCACTTCGGCAGAATATCAGGACCCGACAATAAATCGCGGGTCCCCAATTGCTTCCGTTTCTACATTCACCATTTTTTCGCGAAAACTTCTAGAACGCCGCGGACCAAGAACTCCTCTTTGGCCGACCCGAAACCAGTTTCGAAGAAAGCTCTAGAAGTGGAAGAGGACCCGAGCCAAGGAGAACTGCCAATGGGACTGCAACGATTGTGGAAATCGAGAAAAAGTACGGCAGATCGAGGAATGGCCGACGCCGATCTTTCTAGAAGCTTTTTCGGGGCCATGGGCGTCCCCAGGGGGGGCAGGGGGGCAGCTGTCCCCCCTGGAGCTTCACGAGTATCCCTCAAAACTGAAATAATAGCAAGAAACACAAAAATCACGATGTGAAGATCAAAAATACACTCCCCGTCAATAAATTCCGGACAGAATTTTTTTTTGTCAAATTCAACACCCTGCATCTTTTTTCGTGGTTCTCCGATTTTGTTGAAATTTTCACCAGGTATAGTATTGGGTCTTGTTATATTAACCTGAAATTTACTTCGCGAAAATACCTGTAGTTCATCCGTTATACAGGGTGAAACAAAACCTTGTTTTATACCCTTCATTTCTAAACACCCTGTGGTGAATTTGAGGCGGAAAATTTGATATCATTCAGTTTTAGTTTGAAATGTGACCCTTTCTTGACAAAATGTTTTTTGATTTACGTCAGTATCTGCTTTAAAAAAAAAGATACACATTTTCAAAGAAAGTGTTGCTTTTTTTCAATTTTTATAACAATTTAAAACATGACAATACCGTATCGACTAGTAAACATAAACAAACATCTGAAAATTAATAACGTGTATTTCCACCTCGTACATTAAGCACATTTAACCCTGCTCAGACGCAAAACAAGCCGTTGAAAAGCATCGTCGATACTTAGAATTCATAATTGTGTGACATTCCAACTACTTCTTCGAAAAAATTTATTCATGCTGATGATATTGTTCTGGCTTTTCATCATTCTAATTTCCAAACAATATAAAGTACCCTTTTCGCAGATTTGGATATCATGAAAAATTATTTTTCAATGTGGCGTTTGTGCCCGAATGAAAATAAAACCGAGATTTCGTGTTTTCATTTGGATAATAATCAGAAATACAGAAAATTTAGTGTAACTTTCGGTTCATTCCCTTAAAACATAATTTCAATCCTGGATAAGTGGGAATCAAACTTGATTCTTCTCTAAATTTCAACGCCCATTCAGATGATCTGCGTTTGAAGCTTAAAACAATATTCTTCAGAAACAAGATGGTTTCTCATGGGGCGCTGATGCAACAATCTATGAGGATTATAACTGGTACTATCAAGTCTACACCTACTCCTTGGTTACCAGTCCTCTCAAATATTGTCCCTCCCCATATTCGCAGAGAGACAACAGCTTTGAATTCTTGGAACAAATTCAATTCCTTTCCAAATTCATTTCCCATACTCACCTATATTCCAGATAATAAGGTCCCCAGATTGAAGTCGCGTAAACCTTTTTGGTCAAATTTTCTGATTGATATGAATAGAAGCGACAAATAAATTTGGCAATCTAAATCCAATTTTTTCAATAAAGATCTTATTTCGTATCCTTCCATCAGAGTTCCTGGTTTTGACCTTCCCAGGAGAATATAGTCTGTTCTAAATCGCATTAGAACAGGCCATGGACGATGCAACAGCATGCTCTTCCGAAGGAATTCGGTTGAGAGCCCTAGTTGTGAGTGTGGGGAAAATGAGGAGACTATAGAACATCTTATAAATAGTTGTCCCATTTAGAAATTTCAAGATGGTTTCGAGGCTATACATAAAGTTACAAATGCATTTCTGAATTGGGTGTTTAATATCAAAATAATTTGATTTATTCTAAATAATTGGTTTCTTTTCTGCTTTCATCTTTTTTAATTTCAGATTAAGAATTGCGAGACGTTTTGTGAAGAATCTGTTTATCTGAGCCCATCGACGGATAACATGAAAATGTTCTCTTAGATCACACTGATGTCTTTCAAGATTTTCCTGATATTTAATATTTTAAGTAATTTTTTTTCACGGGCGGGATAAGGGTTTTTTTTTCAGCTGAAGTTTTTTCCTTTTCCTCATTTAATCATGCTGCAAACCTGTATGGTTTTCCTGTGTTGCACCAACCTCAACTAGGTACCTTTGTATTTCAATATGTATTGTATTATTTTAACTCTCTGAATCAGAAGAATATATGAACGGAAATGCTTTCATAGAAAATAATGAATGCTTCTCTAGCTTATATTTTGTTTCTGTTATGGGCCCAGATAAAGTACTTTTCGTAACTAAAAATTAGGCTGCGTTTGGTCTGTCGAGGTCAGCAAAGATTTTCTGTGACAAATCGGTCCATTCTGTCACATCTCGTATAAGAGTACCTCAGTTTCAAACAGTTATATTAAATCATATCATGTTGGCTTCCTGCATGGATTCATTTATCACCTGTCAAATTCATGAGGGTGAAAACAGTTCTGCCGATCAATGTCTTTCAATGCGAAAATCCCATATTCATGGAAATACCCGGTTAATTTCAATTAAAATTCGATAAATTTGAGAGAATAACATTCAAAAACTAGAATTATAAATAACTGTTACGTGTTAAGTCTTATCTAGTGTTGCCTTTTCAGACAGCTTAACGGTATGTATACTCCTAATGACTATAATACATCAGTACTTTAGCAGTATAACAAAAAATAGTTTTTAATCCCATTTACCCCTCATTATTTATTACATGTACTCAAATTATCCACTCGTATAGAACTATAATTCTAACATCATAATATTTATTATCTCTGCTCAAATTCTGCTTGTAATGAGATGATTGAACGTTGTCATATCCAGACTTAGAGAAAAGTTCTCTAAACACCACCTGACAGTCTCAACAAAAACGCAAATCTATCAATCATTCTCCAATCCATCGCAATTTCTTATAAATATTGAAATATAACGTAATGATCCGCTCCAACAAACACACATTTATGAAAATAAGCCGTTGTTCGTTAAAAATCACCGAGGGATAAAAATTCAATGAACATTATTACTTCAATACCAAACTACCGTAGTCAACTTTCGATTATGTAGGCGGATTATTTTTCGAACTGAAACAATTACGGAGCTGGAAGGCCAAAAATTTCCCGTAGTCAGCAGAAAAATGCATACCGAAGTCATATTTCATTGTTGTAAAACTTGTAATATGATGTATCGACCTTGCGGTCATTTTTGCAAAATCCAGATTTATGGGGTCGTTGAAATTGCTCCTTTCCCCATGGGTGGGCCTGTAAAGAATTCAATCGACGATTCGAAAATTTTTCGGACTCCATCGATCATTTCTGGTATATAAACGGCAACGTAGGCCTTTTCTGACCAGAAGTTTACAACGTCAAACACGAGTAGAATCCTTTCGTACGAGTTTTTACGTTATTTTTTCTAAATCATTGAATTTTTATTGAAATTAAATGAATATTTCCATAATTTTTAGTGATTTTTGTATTGAAAATTGTTGGTTGGCTAAACTGTTTTCTCAAATAATTTGACAGATAATAAATCCATGACAGGACAGGAGGCCTACCACACAGATTTTTCACCACGATAAAGTGTCAATTGAGAACATAGAAGATTATTCGTTGATGGTACAGAAGTTTGAATAAATGTTGGACCAGTACATGTGGTGTTTTTCGATTCTTGATTCCTTTTTTAAACTAAATTCACGCAGAATGATGCGAGAAGAACAAATGTACGCTGAGGCGAATAAAAAGAAGTCTGTAGTTGCCCCTCATGTTCTCCTTGAGACCAATTCGAAAACCGTAAAAAAATTCTTCGCTCAAACTGACCATTGGTCTTCCGCAAAGGGCAACTCTGGAAACAAGGAAGAAGTTAATTAAATCGACCGCATAAAGCATCCTTTCCCCAAGTTGGCAGAACTGGAGTAGGGATTGACGTACGTCAAGCCATGGAAGGATAATTGCAATGCACCGACCCCCCTACTGCTCCACCGTTTAAGAACGCGTTATATATATATTTGAACCCCCTGATAACGGACTTTGTTTTTCTATGTTGAATCAGTGTGGGGACCTTTAACAGGCGCTGTTCTTCGCTAGATTTATCGGGTGAATGTGAAATTTCTTCAGCGACGGTGGTACTTGCTGAATTCGGACGAATACAGAGTAATTGGTTGATGCTAAGGTGAGTTGTGTGTCGCTGAAAATTTATTCCATTAGCGCATTGAGGAAAAAACGTTACAGGACGAAATAATGTAAAGTAGGCTCTTCGGCGAGATCATATCTCGGACCCATCCAATTCTCCAGTAGTTTGAAATTCAGATTTTAAACTTGATTTATTTTCAATTATATCTGAAGCGAGAGTCCCTCCAAAAAAACATTGTGTCGATTATAAACACAAATTATATCTGCCCGAATGACTCCAGTGAATTTTCTGTGGTTCAAGATAGGTGGAAGGCACCTGAATACTGCAGTTGACATGAAAATCTATCGCTTCTAGAACATAGAATCCCAAACCATAGTAGAATTGTCAAATTCATCGAGTAGATGAGAATGAGAAGTGATTTTAATCTGAAAAATATTGATTGTATCGAAATGAAGAATTTTGCGAGGAGAATTATCTCTAAAATAATAAGGAAAAATTTCAACACCCTCTCGTATTTAATTTTGTTATTTCAGTTTTGGAAGGATCAATTTTATAAAAGTACATTTCTTTTCATTTCGTATTGAAGCTAGGCAGCGTTGGGTGGGTTTAGTATCTGGATGTGTGTCCGCTTTAGAATAAATTTGAACAAGAGCTCATGATTTTTTTACTCTTCGTGTGAGGCCCTTCTGTTTTTTTCGAAAAATGGCCATATTTCATATGAAAAAATCAAATTACATTACAAATTCGGTTCCAGAAAGTGATTGTCGGAAAAGGCCTTCAAAAATGGAGGGGGAAGTAGTATATGCAAGGTGATTTTTTTGGAACCATTCCTTTGCTCCCACCATTGCACTCCAAATTATCAGGTTCACATTGTCGATATGAGTAGATGACCTCTCAAACTTAAATTTTTAACTGCCAGCTCACTGCAATAAAAACGTAGAGCCTTTTAAAAATTTTCTCGAATTCACGAGGTGATTCATTCCAAGCAAACTGCTATAAAAGACGAGATAATATATCGGCAATCATGAATGCTCAGCCGATCGGTTCTTCAGATCTCAAGTGAGCCGATTCATTTTTTCAAAATAATTGAAGCTCAATTTCAGAGTATCATATTTGGGAATTAATATTAATGGATATTATATCCTTTGCTGTCTACGGCGATCGCGTTGATTCATAGATTCCAACGATTTCGCGGCATCGAACGTTGCGAAAATGGAAAATGTCATGTATGTCGAATGGTTTATGATGACATTTTCAATTGCACTTACCCAATTCGAATGGTAAACATGAAATACAGCGGTAGCATAAGAATGCAAGTTGCGACGTTGGAACACTTCTTCATTCAGTCGTTTCTGTGTTTTCGGAACGAAATCATAGAAGGTATAGATCCCTTAAAAGGTTGACAGTTGTGCCGAAGGCGACTCATGAAAATCACGTTCGAAAACTAATACAGGATCAGTCAATTCTATGGCCCAACGGTAGAATTTTGACAGATTAATGTCCTGAACGTTAGTTTCGACTTTGAACTATTGTTTCGTCATTTCTGATACGAAAATAAAAACAATTAACTAGAAGAAAAGTGAAGATTTGCACATTCAAGACATATACGTACTTAGTCTATGAGGTTTTCTTGAGCCTTAGTCGTAATTCATAGATAAATGACAGAAATAATAATAGATCCATGAAACGACATAGTTCTTCATGAATATAATACGCGAGTTGTGAGATTTCGTAAGATTTCAAGTCAAGAATTAGATGTGAAAAGTAATTGCCAATCATCTATCAACTCAACTAATACAGGATCAGTCAATTCTATGGCCCAACTCCACGGTAGAATTTTGACAGATTAATGTCCCGAACGTAAGTTTCGACTTTGAACTATTGTTTCGTTATTTCTGATACGAAAATGAAAACAGTGAATTAAAAGCAATGTTAAGATTTGCACATTCAAGACATATACGTACTCAGTCTATGAGGTTTTCTTGAGCCTTATTCGCAATTCACAGATAAATGACAGAAATAATCATAGATCCATGAAAGGACATAGTTCTTCATGAATATAATACGCGAGTTGTGAGATTTCGTAAGATTTCAAGTCAAGAATTAGAGTGAAAAGTAATTGTCAATCATCTACCAACTCGACTGATACAGGATCAGTCAATTCTATGGCCCAACTCCACGGTAGAATTTTGACAGATTAATGTCCCGAACGTTAGTTTCGACTTTGAACTATTGTTTCGTTATTTCTGATACAAAAATGAAAACAGTGAATTAAAAGCAATGTTAAGATTTGCACATTCAAGACATATACGTACTCAGTATATGAGGTTTTCTTGAGCCTTATTCGTAATTCACAGATAAATGACAGAAATAATCATAGATCTATGAAACGACATAGTCCTTCATGAATATAATACGCGAGTTGTGAGATTTCGTAAGATTTCAAGTCAAGAATTAGATGTGAAAAGTAATTGTCAATCATCTATCAACTCGCCTACCAATAAATAATACCGCAACAATTCGAATTTACCAACATACCTCTATAGTTCCTGGTCTAGTTCACTCATGGAACTTCCTGCACACACATAATGATAACACGCCCGTAACCCCGAATGAAAAAATGCGAAATCATGTCCACGACAAGGTCCCCGTGAAGAAACATTTACCATCATCCAGAGGAAGAGACAAGAGCTCCCAACCGTGGCTGAATCGAAATTACGGGCTTGAAGGCTGGTGCGGTTGGGCAACAAGATAAAGAAGCACACGAAGCGTTAAAACAACCGATACGGATATTTTCGAAATGGGTCAATAGCAGACCCATGACTTATCGTTATTGGAAATAGGCGATGTAGTTTTTTTGCTCGCCAGAAGTTCCCTATTGTTGTAATCCGTTGTGTTACATTGGCGGCAAGGTCTCAATTACACAGGAAACCAATCTAATTTATAGTGAACACGTACGATCTTGTCTTTTTACGAAATCTCCTCATAAATGCTTGTATTTCCTAAAGAATAAAGTCATAGAGCCGTTTGACACATATTCTAGATTCTATGAATCTCTATTGACACATATATTCGAGAAATAGTTCAAATGACACGATTTCGTGTGGAATGACCTACATTGAAGCGGGAAATGGTCATCTGTCATTTTTGACTATGAATATATGTCGATTATAGTCTACTGTAACTGCAAAAAATGAATACAGCTGTTTTTCGGAGGAGAAAGGGTATTATCGTAGTTTTATATTTATAAATGAACGGTAATATCTCTGTCCGTGACATAGAATTTTATATCTGTGGTTTCCATAAAAAAAGTTTGATGGACGCTATTATATTGTCTCCTTCCTGGGTGAAAAAACCGCAGCCTTGGCCACTTAATAAGGAGCAAGCACTTCTAATTTCCAATTGTCGTGGCAGCCTGAATATAACGTGCATTTCACCTAGAATGTAATTAGCGTTCGGATAACTGAAACAATTTCTTCTCGGTGCGATAATGAAATAGATCATAAATTGTGCATGTAAGCTTCATAGCGGGGTGAATGCTCAAATACAATCGCCTTGAAACACTTTCAGTCATGCTCAAAGCGTTCGTATTTGAGAAAAGTTCCACAATATGAGTACGTTTGGAAATATTTGAAGCAGCTAAAATATCAGCGCAATGCATTCGTGGGCGATTTTTTGTCTTTATGACCTCAATTTGAAGAGATAATTGAACTTAGAAACGCGGTATATAATTGCTGGTTCAGAATGACACAATATTTACGTACCTACCTATTCCTGAAGAGTTAGATAAAATTTCATTCAGCTAAAATCTGATGATGCAATTTTTTGGTTGGTAAAACTGTTTTCTGTATCACGAATTGACATATAAAAGGAAAGATCCAAGTACCAACATATAATAATGAAATATAATCTAAGAATTTGCATCTAGGACTTCTATGGTTTCATTTCTTGAATTGTCGATTTCATAGAATTATTTGTCACTATGAGAGTAGCATAAATATACAGCGCCTCTAGCGGTTGAACCATGAGTATGTCATGAACCTCTGATTGAAATCTACAACGATTTCAACATCACATAAAGGAAAATATCGAATTTTCACATGCGAAATCGCCAGGCATTCATCGAAATAGGTGTATACTTAAAAGATAAGAGATCGTTCAAGTAGTTAAACATTCGTAGCCCCAAGGATCTAAGAAACTCGATTAAATCTCAACCTCCAATGCGCCAACCTCTATTCTCATGTTAAGTACTGTCTGATTGACACATTGAGCGTATTAACCCATCAAAATATGATATTAGTCTAAGCGATTGCATCAATTCTAATTAGTCATAGAATCCGATGTTAACCTAGACCTACGTAAATCGGCCAATTGGTAGTACATACTTAATTAGTATAGGCGAAACAATAAGTTTTATCTCGAATTGTTGACCGTGACCATTCAACGAATATTGCAGAGATTTAATCACAGTTTTTGCCAATTGACGAATCGACATTCAAAATAGCTTGATTGATTGACATAAGAAGGGAAACTGTTGACACTGAGGTTTCCGTGTCGATCATATACTACGTCTATGGTTTGTATATACCGTGATTTGCCCTCAATTTTTCGTGGCATTTGATTGTTATGGGTTGTCGAATATGTTTACAATCCTTTTTTGCCTTCAAACTCAGAACATTGAGTTCACAATTCAATATTGCTTAATGTTTTCAGACCATGGGGTCCTTACCACAATTCTCCATCCTGAAAGGACCTACCCGGAAATACAACCATGAATTAATCAACGACATTATCGAAACCACGGTGTCAGGCTCAAATACAGCCGACAAAATAGCTCTGATCTTTGAAGACGGTAAGGAAACTGCGAACAGTCAACCGAGGACATAGAGTTATCTCTTCTTCTCTTGATCTTTCAGGGGATGGTAACACTTCGAAACACACGTACGCAGAGCTAAACATCATCACGAACAAGCTTGCAAGGGTGATCAAAAACACGATTTCTCAAGAAAACCTACAGAGAAACCTAGACGGAGATTATCTCGTAGCTGTCAACTTGCTGCCCACAGATCGTTTGGTGTTGGTGCTTCTTGCCATTTGGAAAGCAGGAGCAGCCTATCTACCGCTGGACCATGCCTTTCCTGGGGCGCGCATAGAACATATTGTGAGAGAAGCCAAACCTGCCTTGGTTATCTTCGATGAAGGTAAGATTCTATTAATCCGAATATGAGTTGAGAACTTCGGTATATAGCAATCGACTGTTCAAAATGGCAGCGCGTGTATCAACGCTATAACGACGTTGAAATCTTGTTTCGAACGACGACTGGAGAGTTTGGAAAGGCCGTAAATGGTAATTACAGGTAATATTGATACAATTCATGGTTAATTGGGTCTGATCACTCCGAGATATTCTTTACGAAGCCATAAAATCAGGATTGGCTTCCAATTTGCATAGCAACCGAGTTAAAAATTTCAGCCATTATGATCTGGTTGTACGGCATCCATTTGTTGAGTGCGATAAGGACGCATTTCGAATCGGTTTTATGTCGTCTTCGCAAAGTGGAATCAACGATTGTTTCGCGATTCGACCGCGACTGAAAATTAAGGGAATACACTTCTATGAAAAATGTGCCATCATGAGTTCTATGAAATAGTTTGACATTAATGATGATCTGTGGACGATCTGACACAATGTATCCTGCACTATAAACATAGAGAAGGAATTGCTGAGGGTTTGTCAATTATGTTAGTCCAGCCTCTATGTCTACGCATTGTTTAGTAATCATTCACCTGGAAACTAGAGTGACGTTTACACTGACGTTAAAACAAATCCAGTAATAATGCTGCTAGCAGGTGGTAATGGGCATTACGTCTCCTTTCTGCCTTCTATACTTCTTTCTTGTCATGTCGTAATAACGTCAAAAATTCGCCATGCTTCATATCTATGGTTGGAACCGAACCCGCGAAATCTAGGATCATAAACATAGACTTCAATCTGAGATCAATCAATTGTCACATTATTTTTTATGGTTCGATAATTCAGATCAAACTGTTACAAAGATGATTGATCCTAGTGTTGGGTAACTCTTGTAAGATGCGGTTCATGTGTCCCGGACACGACCCAGAAATGTAAGAGCGGCTCATTTTGAAAACCTGTATCACTTCAGTTCGAATGTCCCACTAAGCGACAACGCGTCACGCATCTGTGGGGCGATCGAGCGAGGAGGATGGTACGAAGTACGAAGGGTCACGTTACGAGCCGAAAGACGCAGGGAGCGAGACCGACGCAGGCACGCAGGTACTCGGATATCGGAGATGCAATTGAAGAAGACAAGAGTCTCGGACTCGACATCTCGATAAACACATCGGATTGATCGGCCGTAGAATTTCGCCGGGAGCGCAATCCGAGTGATCTGATTCTGATAATCAGATGTGTTTTGCCGAACTGAAGTAATAAAAATACAGTGACCCTACACTAATTGCTTTCAGCTTTCATGTTGATAGAAGGTACTTCCATCTGGAATTGGGGGTTATTCCTCATAACAAAAGTAAGGTTGTTCTTTCAGGTTGCTTCTTTCTTTGGGCACTCTAACCTCTTACCGACCGAATATACAGGGAGTTTGTACAACAAGGAGAATATTGTTTATTCATAGAAGGAGAAAGTATAGTCCCATGAGCCTCATAGTCATAAATGTTGAAATTGCGAATTGTATCTGAATTATTTCAAATCAAACAAGAATTTTATTCTTAAGTTCAAATTTATAATAATTTATTTTCATTTTCAATAACTCTTATTTTTTGTTTTTTTACATGTTTCGTTTTTTATGAAAGTTACATTTCATTTATATTTTATAATTTTATTCAAATAAAAATTTCAAAATATATTTTCTGCTCAAATTTTTTGTAAGGGAATATGTCCGCTGAAAACAATGAAGAACAACGAGTTAAGGCTCAAGAATATGGTATTCTAATAGTCCAATACCTCTCCAAACCTTGAAAGTATAATCAGAATGATATTATCATCTTTAGATAAAACCATTAATATTAATAACATCCAGAGATCATATGATCTCAGTTCATGTTGAATTTATGAATTGTAATGAAAACAATTCGTTCCTAAACTAACAAACTGTTCATAATATACTTCAAATTTTTGGTTGAATGGGAATATATTATCACGGTAAGTTTCAATTATTTCGTATAAATATATTCCTTCATTTTCGGTGTAATTTGTAATTTGAATCAAAGAAATATTACGCGACCTTCCACTCTCACCCGCTCACCGTCGCTCTATTTTCAATACAAACTTATTATTATCCCCCTTTCTTTTGCTTGCATGGGCCCAGTTCCAGTTGCGAGCGACAAAGTATGTAGTAGAGCAAATTTTGTCTCGACTGCCTAACGCGTCATGAACGCCCGGAAGTCCCAGAACGCCTCGCCTCATTGGAAGTGGTACACTGTACTGCTAAAATACAAAAGTAAGGCACCTCTTACAAACTCAATTTTAAACCGTGTACTACCCAACACTAATTGATCCAAGGGTTCTCAGCATACGTAAATACACTTCAGAGAGAGGTTAAGCTTCAAAGGAGCCCCTTCAAAAAGGCATATTGCATACATTCCGTTAAAATTCCGCCCTCTCGTATCGAACTTATTGTTATTAACTCTGACGGGTCCTCGATCATGATATCATCATCCATCAATTGCCCAATTTCACGCCCGGGCGCGTCATAAAAAACGATGGATAAAGCCTGCTTCATCCGAATCGCGCGATATCGATAGGGGTTCCGTAGATATCGTTCGCCGTACCGATAAATGCCGTTCATAGAATGGAGAGCGGTGTTAATGTATTCTTGGGGAGGTTTGCTCGTAAATAGAAGCCGGACGAATGAAGGGGCTGAAAAATCAACCCCGCAGTTTTTCCGCGTGCCGGGAATTTGTTTATTTATTTAGGTTTCAGGCCTAACAATCGCGGGCTTCTGGAGGAGGGAAAGAGGAAAAAGATGGGGAAAATATATGCGGCGTATCTGGAAATGAAAGGAAATTACTATAACAGTTACTGGTGAAATAATCATGATGAATTTTCGTACGAAAAATCAATTCAAAATGGAAGCTTCCGTAGGCTGTCAAAATTTGACATAAGCAGAACTGAGTTTATCATAGACGTAGAAAATGGACCTCTCTGCTCTGTCCCTGTCTAGATCATAGATTCATATCATAAATTTCATATAAGTGTCATTCTTCTTTCAAACTACCTCTCACCAATCTTCGTAAATACGTTCATCAATCGTCCTTTAATGGTTTAATCTAACTATCCATAATCCGTAGTTCATCGTACTTCAGATTCCCATAAATTAGCGTGCAATATTATTATTCCAGTTTCGGTGTAAAGGAATTCAGCAGCATAGAAACGACAACATCGATCAAAATCGAAACGCTCATGAATATTTCAGAAGTAGTGGGATTTGTTCATTGCTGAGCATTGTATTAAATATGATTGGAACTTATTATAATAATTCCATTGTGTGCAGCGAGGTTTTTACAACTGACAGTTGAGGGCATTCATTGGTTGTGCAAATAATGATTTCACACGAGTGTTTGACAACTTACTGACTATATTCAGTGGTCCCATAAATGAAAGGGTTATTATTTACATGGGATCATTTTGAAAATGTGATCTGGCTGTCAATTCTTGGAACATCGAATCTTATAATGTCATTGTCGTATTTGATTCAGTCGCGATCCAAGAAATTGTTATTTTGCAGATCCTACTCGAAAAAACACTATTCCAATTATTCAAATAATGAATGGACAAATGGTTTTTTTTTGTGGGGTGATCTTAAAAAAAGTCAGGGACTTACTTCTCTATTTTTCGTTTTCAGATTCAGACTTTTACGCGGATGCCTTCAAGTTACCTGTAGATGAGCTCTGGTCGAAATCTTGCAGAGAACCGGAAGTAGGACTGAAAAAAACTGAACGCCTAAAGCACAAGAGTGGAGACCTAGCCATCGCCCTGTACACATCTGGGAGCACAGGTGTGCCCAAAGGTAAAATCGCAAAGACGAACCATAGAACTTTCTTGTTACTTTTCAATTGCCAACTGCATTTGACATAAGTCTTGAGTTAGATTCAAAGATATCAAAACTTTCAGGTGTGAAATTGCCGCACAAAGTGATTTTGAATCGGCTGAATTGGCAGTTCAAAGCGTTCCCTTATAGCGAAACCGAAAAAGTATGTGTGTTCAAGACAGCCTTGACTTTTGTAGACAGCATTTCGGAAATCTGGGGCCCACTTATGAAAGGCCTGTCCCTTCTTGTCATACCTAAGGAGGTCACTAAAGACCCAGAGAGGCTCATAGAGGCCTTGGAAAAGTACAAGGTGAGCAAAGAAATTGTTAACACTTATATTGAGTTATTTCATCCAGATCATTTTTGAGCGTTATCTTTGAATTCATCATGATTTTATAACGAAGAGAATCTCATCGAAGAGTGTTTAACAAAAATATTAATCATTTTTGTTTGTAGGCCTCAAAACTTCCATAACTTTCCTGTCTTACCGTGTTTTATATCTACATCAGAATTTAAGGTGTGTTCATCCCACCTCTCACATATTGAATATTGTTCTCGCTTCACTTAACACCTATCTTGAAGTGTATTTTGATGTATATCCATGTTCACCTCACTCAACTCTTACAATACGAGTGTTACGACACTGTTTTTCACTTGCGATTGAGAAATACATGGCTGTCCACAAGAGCACTTCTCAGAATAAAACATACATGTCTTGTTCATAGAAGAATGTTTAAATCTCGATTAATTTCATCGTTCTTTTTTCTTGCAGGTAGAAAGATTGGTCTTGGTGCCTTCCTTGTTAAGATCGATCCTGATGTTTCTAGAAATACAGGTGAGTTATGTCGAAGAACCAGATTCCACCTATATCGCGGACTTCGCAAGGTCATTCCCTACCACCATACGTCATTATATGTACGACCTCGATCTTCCTGCAGAAAATGGGAACAGACTGAAAATAGTTTTCTGTGCAAGAAAGCCTCTCACTTCTCTGGCCGTAAAAACGCCACTTTTCGAAATAAATTCAGAAACTCGTTTCCACAAGATGGCGGATTTAGCCACGAGGTAACCTCATTCTCATAACGAGGTCGTGCAGAGAAAACATGCAAATGTGGCATAATTTTAATTCGCTATCGAAGCCATTTGCAATCAGATATGTTTGCGTTGCATAATGATAAATATGTTATGGTTGGTTAACTGATTGTTTATCTGCCACATTCAAGGAGAAGACAGATGGGGCGTTACTCTATGACACGGAAATTGTCGAGAGGGTGAACGAATTTTCGCTGTCAAATGCGTCAATCTACGATCTGTGGTTCGAAAGCCCAGTTTATTCGATGAATTCTTACCCCTTTCTTAAATCGCATTTTCTATGACTATGACTACATTCAGTCAGTTGAATTTTTCATAAAAAAGCCTGAAACGTGGCCAGAGCTAGGTTTTGACGACGTCAGATAGTGAAATTTCATTGTGAATGGCAGTTCGAATGCAGTTTTCGAAATATTCTCAACGAATCTACGGCATGTTTCAACCAATCTCATGAGATCTGCTTAAACTTCAAGTTGACATTGCAAGCACAGAATTTCGAGGTACATAGACATCATATTGAATGACGACAAACCTAAATCGAGGGTAGTTTTCATTTGGGTGGGTGGTTTTTTCTTTTTCAGAAAAAAGATGGCATCTTGTCGAACCTGAAAACGTGGGTTTGCTCAGGAGAAACTTTGGTCAAGAGCGCAGCCTTAGATTTCTACAAGTACTTCCCAGAAAACGAGCACCGTCTGTGCAACTTCTACGGAAGTACTGAGATTATGGGAGACGTCACCTATTACGTCATCAAGGGTTCGGACCAGATCAAATCACTCGAGAAGGTTCCCATCGGTGAGTACACAGAAAAGGAATCATACTAATCGATTTCATCTGTAGAGCACGATTGATCTCTATGGACTTAAGGAATCGTGGTACTTTTGAACTACTTTTCGAAAATATAACCTTTGATCGTAAGCAAAGATCATAGAATAGAATCTACTGCTCTAATGTAACTTTTGGCCTTGATAAGTATTTATTATTGGAGATAGTTATGCCTTTTTTAAGCCCACGTGTTGGGTCGTTAATTCTGGGGAAAAAATGGAATTGGGTTTGTTTGATTTGTTCTATGCTTACCTTCTAGCTTGGACCGAAGGTCAATTTATAAATATCTGCTGATCTCAAATTTTGAGAGCTGTTTTTTGAACAGCATTTTGTAGACTTTACTAGATGGAGTTAAGAAATTGTTCCTGAATATTTGATAGCTTTCCCTACGACATTATGAAGAACAATATGTTGACATCTCGAAGTGAAGTCCCTTTTCTTCTTCTTCTACAGGAAATCCGGTGGACAACACTATAGTCTACCTCTTGGACTCTGAATTTCGTCCAGTGAAGGCTGGTGAGATTGGAGAAATGTACGTATCGGGTTTAAACCTAGCCAGCGGCTATATAAACGGGAGAGACCCAGAGAAATTTCTGGATAACCCTCTAGCTATCGATCCAACCTACGCTAAACTGTACAGGACAGGCGACTTCGCGAGATTGGAGAAAGGGACCATCATGTACGAGGGTAGGACGGACTCACAGGTAATTTTAATGACCCCTTAAAAATTGTGGGCCTCGAATGGTGCCTTGGAGAACCCCTATTCGTTACCAAGTGAGCTGGAGGGGATAATATGAAAATTACGGTAGTATTTGTAGGAAACAGTATATTTTGGATTTTAGGTTAAGATCCGAGGTCACAGAGTGGACCTGACAGAGGTGGAAAAAGCTGTCTCGTCCATAGAAGAAGTGGATAAGGCGGTGGTCCTCTGCTACAAGCCAGGGGAGATGAGCCAAGCTCTTCTGGCCTTCGTAACAACCAGGCAACTAGTGAGCGAGAGTTGGATAGAAGCTTTCCTAAGGAAGAAACTCACGCCTTACATGATTCCCCAAGTGATACTCGTTGAGTCGATTCCCTGTTGGTCAACGGCAAAATAGACAGGCAAGCCTTGCTCAAGATGTACGAGAACACGAACAACAATGGTAAACATCTTTCTTTACAATTTTGTAATCTAATTTTTCATTCTGATCTTTTACTCCTCTGCTAGATGAAGCTCAATTTTGTCAGGCTCTCGTGCTGTCTTTTTCCTAATCTATGCAATTCCTCCAGGACACTCGATAAACTCTGTGCATGGTTTAATCTATGACCTTACCCACAGCCTACTAAATCTAACAGGCCGGAAGGTTAGACGTTGCCGTTGTTACCAGCAACGTGTCGTTTAACTGCGAATAATTTCTTGATATTTTATCGCGAATAATCCAGAACTCACAACGAGGAGGTAGCTGTTGTATTGAGTTTCACAAGATTACAATCAGAATTAAAATTATTTTACTTTCTGAAGCGAATAAAATAAGTGAATGAACATCAAAAGAGGAAAAAAAAGTCACAAATATACCTGTCACCTAATAACCACTTGAAATCAGAAATGGGTACGTTTACTTCGTCTCTAAATACGACTTCGATTTTCAAATTACTCAAGATCTTAAACCCCGATGATATTGCTCCCTCAAAATTTATATTGTAGAACTGAACAAAGTCATTTTCTTCAACGTTGGAAAAGATGTTGAAAATTGCCTTGTCTTTGAAATGACAACAAAAGTCGGAAAATCGATCTGATCTTGATTGTCCCAATCGGTGTAAACATTGTCCTAATGGACAACTAATTTTTGTCTCCGTTCCTCAGGATCAGTTCTTTTCGGTGTAACTGAAGACGTCATGTAACTCGGTCGATTTGGAGAAATTGAAGGAAATGCATCATCAGTTAATTTAGGAATTTGCGTTAAGACATTTTCTTCTCCAAGCGGAATTTCCTTTCGGAAATCTAAATGCCGAAATCTTCTCATTAGTAGATTTATAGTTGCTTTTGCAACCGGGCACTGCACGAGTACGAGGCATAGTACTCAAAATGAGAAACCTTCCTGTTGATAATCCTTCCAGATATGAAATCGAAAAATTCAATCACAAACCCGATACACACTGTTCTTGCAACTGCAACACTTATTTTCATTTTATTTATTGATTGAAAAACCGATCACACGAACACGAAAAAAAACACAAACCTTTTTACACGTTTCCCGGTCGAATTTCTGATGCGAACTACATCACATGTTACGCTTCAAAACAGAACAGCAATTTTTTTTCGAGCTATATCGTCCGGGGTAATTTTTTCGAATTTCTCATATCAGTTTCTCAGTGATCAGTCCGGAAAATTTTTTTTCGAGCTATAAAGTCTGGGGTCATTTTTTCGACTGATTCGGGCTCGCAGATCACGAATATGCAATTAGTTTTTCTCTATTATCGGTATTTCGGGAAATAAATCATTTTTTGTGGGAAATTTTCGAAAATTTAGTCAACTTTGAAGTGTTGTAACAGCCAGAAAAATCGAACTAGACGAATGCTGATTTTTTTGCTCATAGATTGATCTTTCAAGAATGTAATGTCGAATTTTCATTGACCTGTCACGACTAGTTTAGATTTTCTGATTTTTTTGGAGAAGGTTCAAAATTTCGGATTTTCCATCGAACATAATTTGAAAAATAATTGTTTTAGAAAGAATCTGTTTGCATATTCGTGATCTACGTTCCCGTATTAGTCAACAGTATAAATTTGGTTTTGATCCGAGAAAAAAAAATTTTTCGCAATTTTGCCAAAAAAATTATTTTCTCAGATCCGCATCAAAATTGGACTACTGAGTAAATCGAGGGCGTAGATTACGAATATGCAAACAGATTTTTGCTGAAACGGTTATTCTTCAAGTTATGGTCGATGGAAAATTCGAAATTTCGGACCTTCGCGGAAAAAATCAAAAAATCTGAAACGTTGGAGATAAGTGAACAAAAATTGGACGTTTATATCCTTGAAGGATCTATCTGTGAGCAAAAAAATCAGCATTCGTCCAGTGTAATTTTTCTGGGTGGAACAGCACTTCAAAGTTGACCAAATTTTCGAAAATTTTTCACGAAAATTGAGTTATTTTCCAAAATACTCATACTAGAGAAAAACTAATCGCATATTCGTGATCTACGACCTCGAGTTAGCCGAAAAATTACCCACGTCGATATAGCTAAAAAAAAAAATTTCATCTCTCCCAAGGTGTTTCCGAGAAAAAATTATTTTTGTGGGATATCGTCCGGGTCACACGTCACTCTTCAAAACAGAACTGCAAGTGCAAATTCGTAACACTCTGAGCCTGGTACAACCCTTTGTGGGGGATCCGGCAACGTCGCATTTCAAAGCAACATTCTTGCCAGTTAAATATCGTAGGCCGCGTTTGTACCTAACCTATTTCTCTTTTGAGCATGCCCAAACCAAGCTGTCAGTGTCATTTCCTAGGTTAGGTTAATCTAATTTGGTGGTGGCGCATAGAGTTTCAGACCTCTCGTCTTATTCTTCTGAATGGACTCAACTCGCCTAATTTCCTGTAGCTTTGTAAGGTTCATCATTATTTTTCCGAATGTTCAAAATGAGTATCTATTCCAGACGACGATCAATACCAGGTCGAAATAGACTACACCGGAGTGCCCTCCCATCAAATGGAGGCGGCCAAAGTGCTCTTCGAAACGGTAGCCGATGTGCTCAACAGGGCTGCCAGGGCTGCCATTACGGTGGACGCTAACTTCTACAGTCTGGGCGGTAATTCGCTGAACTCGATCTACACGATCACCAAGTTGAACGAGAAAGGGTTCAGGATCGGTAAGAGAAATTGTAGTAGGCGTGGTGAGTTTGAGGCATCTTCACGATGTTTTTTCAGGCATAAGCGATTTCATTGCTGCCCTGGATCTTGGAGAGGTTTTGGACAGGATGACAGCTGGCACAGTTGTCAATATACAACCACCGCAATTCACAGCTCGTTCTTGCAGGCTTTCCGACAAGGAATTAGTCATATCGTAAGTGATCTAATGCCCACTTGCACCGTCAAATAAGAGTCTGACTTACGTCAAACTTAGATTTGAAGTTAGGTTTTAGACGTCGTTTCTCTTGCACCGCAGTTTAAGTGCCTCATAAATGACTATATTGAGCCGCGAATATTCATGGCTCAAGCAAGCCTTAAGCTCGTCTCAAATTTTCATAACGTCGAAAACGAACTTGATGATCTATATGAGGATGATTTCGACATATCAGATATCATTGATTATGGCTTTCCTAGAAGTGTAGAATGTAATAGGGCCGATCATTACCATGATATGGACGAATTCGCATTTTTTCGGCGATTTCGGTTGACCAAAAAAACTACTCTGCAACTTCCGAGATTAATTGATGATGATTCAGAATTGCCAAGTGATATGTAAGTACATATCTTGTTATATCTTATGTATGATGATGTCAAACCTCAAAGAAGGGGTTTAAGCCTTGATGATTGTAGGAATCACCGATGAGTCAACTCCTTACGTGCCTGCGATTCTACGCATCAGCAGGACATTTATTGGCTGTAGCCGATTTGATGAAAATCCACGAATCTACAGTATCAAGAATAGTTGATCGAGTTTCAGTATTCATAAAAATGCGTCAGACAGAAGCAGAGTTACGTTCCACCCAAACCCAATTTTACCAAATTGCTGGATTTCCTCGTGTTATTGGAGCAATTGATTGTTCCCATGTAATTATTAATTCTGCAGGTACTATTTACTCTTGTGAATGTGAAAAGTACTGCTTCGATGATATTCCACAGGTGAAGAATGATGTCATTCAAGTTACAAATAAGGAATTGTTGAAATCAAATCAAATCATTCGCTTCAAATAAAAAAAATAGATTATACTGTGCCTGTTCGTCAGCGGCCCAAAGTATATGTCGTTCTGTGAATCAGAATACTGAGAAGGAAAATACATAGACAAAATATCATGTTTATCTATGAATTCGCGTGTTCTTCTTACTTCGCTGTGCTTAGTGCCGACACGAAACCATATGGTCATCTCGCATTTCTATGTGAAAACAAACAAATTCACTGATTCATACAGTGTTGCCAGATTTGGCATTGCTTAGCGCGTGCTTAACAAGTCGTTTCTATTGAATATGCGGTGCAAGATCTGATTCGTTAAGACGAGGAAAAGCCTGACTCAAAATTCAAGGGCGCCTTAGATAAGTCTGTCTTAACCAGAATACGGTGCAAGTGGGCAGAAATTAGTCTTCTAACCTTATTTCATCTTCGATCTCCAACCAGTGTTGCCATTTTCAGGATTATAACCGAAAGCTTCTACCGTAAGGCGGATTTGGAGCAGTGGATCCTGTCGGAAATATCTGAGAACGATTACAGAGAGTATTTGAGCGACATTTGGGAACCTCTAGTGGAAAAAGGCCTCAGTTTCATCGTGAAGAACGAATACCAAAAGATTGTCGGAGCCTGCATCAACTTCGATCTCATGGACGAACCTGAAGTGGAGATAAACTCAGGACTAATCAAGATCTTCGAGTTCTTGGATTTCGTTGAAGGGCCATTCAGGTGATAAACCTTCTTCCTTCTCAATTTCCAAAACGTTCTCTCCATTATTCGGAGTAATAAAGACCTAACCTTCGATTTGGAGAACTGTAGAGGCCCTCACACAGAACCGTGGTCATGGCCTTCTAAATCCCCTGGCCTGGCTTTATCTCCGCCGCATATGTCGAGTGGCTATCCCTCAGTGCAGCGTTGCCGCTCTTGGCATTACCCGGGCCAGGGGATTCAGAAGGCTGAATGATATACCTTTCGAGTTTTAATTTCATGACGAATAGATTTTACCAAGCTTGGGATAAAAATGCTGTCCATACTTTTCTTAACTTCCATAATATTTTTTTCATGATAGGGAATCCAGACTGCCGAAAGACAAGAACAAAACCCTGCACTGTCACATGATGGGCACCCATAGTTCCTTGACGTCAAGAGAGAACATTTTAGTTATCCAGTTCATGGAAGAAGAAGTGTACAAACTCGCCAAATCGAAAGGATTTGAAGGGATACTCACAGTTAATACGAGTCCTCTCACGCAGGTAAATAATATAAAAACTAAATTTTCGTATCCTCGTTTGACATAACTTTAATATTTCAACAGCAATTGGGAAGAGACGTGTTCAAATACGACATCCTGTTGGATTATAAAGTGAACCAGTACGTGGCTCCTGACAACACAAAACCATTTGGTCTTGCTCCCGATTCACAAAGGGCTCTGGTCCAATGGAAAGCTGTAGTTTAGTCCTTTTCTTCTGTATCGATTTTCATCCTTATTTATTTTCTGATATAATCTCCTATTTAGTAGATTCACTATTGTAAATAAACGTTCAATGATGTATAGTTACCTTAGGAAATGTATATTATTGTATTTAGTTTAGTTTTCTGTTAAGTTGATGCAAATAAAAATACAGTTCGAAGTTTATTTCTGTGTTGTTCGATGTCTTAACCACAGATATCCAATACGTTATCTGTGGTCTTACCCACAAAGTAGAGCCTCTGTGATCTGTGGACTTGACAGATCTCTCATAGAAATGATGCAGCTTTCATGAAACTTAGATTGTCCGAACAAAAAAGCTCATGTACCTACATAAATCCTTATAAATCAGTGTTGGATCAAGTTATTATTCCGTATTAATTTTTGGTTTATGATTTCTGAACTTTATCTGTGATCCATATCACAGAACACTAATATCAAATGACCAAAGAACAATGTATGTTCTGTGCAAATGACACTTCTCATAGAATTCAGCCTTATTTAGCACTGATATTTCCATTATTTTCAAAACTTTATATCATAAAAAACAGCATATCAGTCTCTAAGTCTTTGTAAAAACTCATAAGAATGGACTTTCATAATCTAAAAGAATACGTTCCAAACATACAGGTGATGAATGTAGTTATTTATCACCAAAATGTCAAATTCACCATAGAAAATCAGGCACATTCTCTTCCTTTTGTTTCTGATGAAAATAAGCCGAATGGATAATTCAAACAACTCTTTGAGATTCTGAAAAACCTGACGGAGATCGAAAACAAGAATCAATTAAAAACAATAACAACGTCTTTACTCTCATCACCTCATCGATACGAAATGCTTCATTTCTACAAAACAGGGTAGTTATTGCACATGTCCAAATTCTCCTGTTTGGCCATCGCCAGCAAACATAGAAAATAATTTCGATCCTGCGGGTTCACATAAAAACTCAAAACCGTCTTAGACTCTGCGTCACTATCATTCGCACCACCCGGCGAAGACAAAGGTGATATACTCATCTCCGAAGGCCCCTTACTACCTCCAGCAACCTGCAGCAATCCCACGGTGTTCTTCACGTAATCAGCCACTCTAGCTCTCGAAGCAGGATCCATCTCGACTATCACATCATCCTCCACCTTCAATACAATCGGTTGGGTCGGAACCAGCTCCAACGACAGCAGGGTGGGGTCAGAGTTGGCCTTCAAAGGCTCCACCTCCGATAAGATAAATACTCGTCTGGACAATGTCCTCATCTGCATTCACTATAATCAAATTCTTGTTCGTTATTATCAAAGCTACCGATGCGTATTGGAAGTTCGTTGACACAGAAGTGGCATCGGTCATGTGCAGGAATTTGGAACTGTTCTCGCTGATTGCGTTCATCTTCCAATCGTACTTCAGTATGGAGCTGTTGCTGGAGAACATATTGCGGAGAATCGGTTGAGTCCTTTGTTCTGGCATGTTGTTCCAGCCGGCCCCTTGCAACAACCCTTGAAGAAAAACGAATTAGACTTTGATAACTCAAAAAATGTAAGCATTCCAAGATATCCGACTGTAATTGAGCAGCCTATGAGAACCATAGAAATGATCTCAAAATGACATGTGACATTATATTTGACGTTTACCTTGTCCTGTCAAAGCCAAAAGTTCAGCAGCACCACTCAGCGGCTTCGTTATTATTCCAACCAATCCTAGACCCAAACCAGTAGCGAAAGACCTTGGTGATCCACCTTCAGATATCACAGACTGTAGAGGATGATGAGCAATACCCCCAATGGCACCCAAAATGCTTATACCCAAGCCGGTAAGTCCCTAAAAAGGAAAAATTGATGCCTGACAGGAAATATTAACCGATTAATCACCTGCATGAGCCCTTCGGTGACACCTGAAGGCCTCTGCCTGCGTTGCTCTTCAGCCCTTCGGACATGCTCTTCATCCAACGTCAAGTAATCCAAATTCCTGGCTACGCTAGACGCCATCTTGGTGAAAGATTGTAAAGTACCAGCTGTTACGTGCTTCATCAACGAAGCAGATCCATGCGTAACCCCTGAAATACTTACTCAACAACGTTCTTTCGATATTCATCACAATTCTCACCGTAAAGAAAATTCCACAGGTCCCTGCAAAAGACCTCTGAAAGGAAGAGCAACGAAGTCCTTCAAACCGGAACCCATAGCTCTAGCTAAACCAACTGGACTACCCAGTATTTCCAGCGAACTAACCATCCAACCTGCTCTGAAGATGGCGCCCGACAAATAATGCATCGTAAGCGTATGACCTAACCTAAAAAAGTGTTAAAGTAGTGAACGAGCTTCAAATGTTCTCAAAACATACCTATAAGCGTTCGTAAACACTCTTCTTCGCTCAAACTCCACGAAAAAAAGGGGAGATTGGTCCAAAGCCAAATACATCTTGATAGAGGAATGTACAGATAACATCACAGAAATGGGGTTGACATGCAAACGTCGAATAGTCAAGGGATGAGCCTGAACGACGCTCTGCCATAATACTATATCTGGAATGTGAATGAACAAGGACTCCTCTGAGGTCAATTTGGGTTTCAACAACTCCGGAATACAAATAAGATTCATCGGGATGAAAACATTCAAGTATTCCGATATCAGCAAGAGGTAGGTGTCTTCCAAGTAGCAGCTGAACGGCTTGATGCTGAAGGTCATCTCTTGTATACCTGCAATCGTTGAAATGCAGCGGTGAAACAATGTCGGTCTTGAGTTAAAATTGAATACAACAATACCTGATACTTTTTGATTTCTCGGATCTATCCAAGTATCTATAGTTAGTGATAATCTCATTGCGGAAGTGGCCCGTATTTCTTCTAGAAGATTGTCAATTGGAACATCTAGAGAGTGCATCCTTTTAGAATTTATGAACTCTTGCATCAGGATGACTACAGGAAAATCGTAATTTCTCTTTGAATAAAGCTGATTGTCAAGCTGTATGTTGTGAACGTACAAATCCATTTGCATGAACTGAAAAACGAATATCGCAAGCAATCTAAAACAATCTTTGAATAAATGTGTACTCACATCGGATTGTATTGTTGAAATGGCTATATTATCACAGGTGAGCGAAGTAATTTCGTCGACATCTCCAGTCTTCATATCTATATCAGAAAGTAGAGTAAACGTAAAATCATTTATAAATATCATAACGTTCAAAGACTTCCAATCTCCAACATTGGAATGGTGGCACAAAATAGCTTTTTCTGTTTCTTCTTCAAGACTATTTGAGAATCTGACTTCCGTCTTTTAATCGGATAAAAGTTAACATCGGCACTCATATCTTCTCTCATATTACAAGTTGATAGAGTCTGATAATCCACATTGTCAAACTCTTGCTCGAAAGGCTTTATTGCTTCCGCAGAGACACTATGTACAATCTGGAAAAAAAATACGGTTTGTTCTCACCCAATTAAATGAAAATTTAATAAAACCTTTGGTTCGTCTTTATGACTTCTACTTCCAGCATTCTTCATTTCTTCGAAGTGCAGTAGCCTAGCACGAATATCTTTGGCATTTATTTCAACCTGAATAACACAGAATTAAACTCAAGCTTAACTATCTCAACCAACTTACTTTGCTAACAGATTCTATTCGAATGTATATAAGACACGATGAATTCTTAACAATCATTCGAACATCACCGTGATACGGTATTTTCACATACTGCTCAGAGTCGTCGTCTAAATTGATCTCTGCAGACCAAACAGAACCTTGCGATAAGTCTAAAAAAGAGAAATTTAAGCTTTCGAAACAAAAGTTTCTGTGAATTACCGTATGGATCCTTTGAAAATACCAAATTTTCTTTTATAGCTTGAGGTGGAATATCAGGAAATTTCTCTATCAAGCCTATCATCGAATAGTAATTACTAGCACCATCCATTATTTCACAGAACCATCTAAAATGTTCTGTTTCCTCAAGCACATCAAATTCTTCCCCTTCTTTTGGCTGTGCACAGTATAAAGTAATGCCAGAATAATTCTCGATGTATATTTGAGGTCTCGTGTCATGATGAACGCAGATAAAATTCTGACCTTTATTGTCGTAACTCGTGATGGCCAGTGGTACCTAAAAATGAGGTTAGTTTAATATGTCACTTGTCATGTGTCAGGATCATCCTACTGGTTCAGTTCCTGTCATCAAGGATATGGTTTTCCTGACGAAGATTTCCTCCACTTTGATTGGTTTCGACCAGCCCAAAGAGGGATTCAAAGAGAACACCATGTAGAGCACATGTTCTGTAGTATTATTTTGATCGTCTTCTTCAAGGTTATACCATTGAATAACAGAGACGCCTTGGTTTCTAAAAAAGATTGTATCGAATGTGTTTTGGAGTAAATTCTAAAAAATCACATACTTCTCATAAACTTCAGGTGGAATGATTAAAACATCACATTTTGTATGATCTGGTATAGCAAATATATCTGTGCTTGGTACCGCCAGGCACATTGCGTGCAAATCAAAACCTGTGTTGTTGCAAAGCACATGGGTAGATGCCACTTTCAAGAGTCTTATCTCATTGGCTATGTCACTTCTTATAGACAACCTACATATCTGGGGAAAGAGCAAGATAACCTCACTTTGCGGAAAACATTTGAGTTACTAACCTGGTCGTTGCATTTTACATTGCACACAATACTGCCATCAGCTGGAATAATGCCTAGAATTTTAGGCATGTAGAAGTTCTGTGACCATGTGGCTGGTTTCGCAAATTGTAGTGGATCTGAAATGAATTTCTCATCGTTGATGTAAACCAAGATATTGAAATTTTCCTGAAAAAAAGGAAAAATTCAAGTTTATTGATTTGAGAGTGGACAACAGGTATCTGTATGTTTCATGAACCTAACCTCTATTTTAGGAGGTGTAACAATCCCATTATGTTGTAATGTGCACACTTCGTCTCCCTCCATCTTAATTCCAATGGTACAACCCAAAACATTCACGAGGAGACACCACGGTAAAAGTTCAACCATCAAAGAACTTGAATATTCACAGGAATTGTGATATTTAACCTAAAAAATAGTCATACGTGAAAAATTTTGAATTTCTGTAATTCTTTCTAATTGTTTTACTTGAACATGAGTTTCCGGTTGTTCACCTACAACCCACTGGACATTGTTTAGTTCTTCGCCAAAATAAGGCCATTCGTTCTTGTTGTAAGTCTTCAGATACTCTATGATGTCATTGATATCCACCTTATCCATTCTTCTGAAGAAAGTATCATGATCGATAAGACTATAGTTGAGAGGTACATAAGGATTTGGACTCGGTGCAACATTCCTGATAAAATAATAATATTTTGATTCAACTGAGATGAAGATTGTAACTAGGGGGTTCAAAAACTCACTCTAAATGGAACGTTAGTTGATGTGAATGGTCGATAGTTCCAGGGCAGTACAGCTGTTGCAGCTCCCCATGACTTTTTACCGTAATCTCCCCATGATAATTCAAAGTAGGCGTTTCAATGTGTACTTTAGTGCTCACAGGTAAGTTGGATTTTATTGAGAAAAGCGGCCATAACATGGCTAAGATTTTTTTGCCATCAGCAAACTCTTGAACCACAACCCGACACCAAATACTCAAAAATTGACCTCTTTCCATCAACGGAACTGTAACAATATTTATCGTTAACTACATTCCACTTGTATTTATGAACTAACCTTTAACAAGCCAAGGCTGTGCACTCTTAGCATGTTCCATCAAAGGAATATCCCCACTCCAAGATGTATCCAACCCATAAAACCTCAATCTGAGAAAATGCGACTTGTCATAATTGATCACAATCGAAGTCGTCATGGAATTTCCAGCGACAACTTGATTTATGATCTTTCTGTTATCCGTGACATTTTCTCGAACGATCTTAAGCTCAAAATGCTCCAACAACATGTTCGATATCACTAACTGTCCAGAGAATATAACCTGATACTGCGTTGCTGACAACGCAACAACTGTCAAATTCAAGGTCAACCTCTTCTTTGCGCTTATCTCAACGACTTGAGTACCAACTTCCAAGGAGAAGGGTGGGGACCACAACCATTCCTTCCCCTCCAAAGACACCCTCATCTGTTGTCTTTGCTTCTGAGTTCTCCAACAGTACTGATTGAAATATCTGGGCATCAGAGATATTGCTTCATCTGTTCCGTTCTGCCCGAACTTAAGAGTGATATTCGTTTCGTTACAAATGATGTAACGTGTTAGAATGCAGAAATTGAAATCTCTTTCTTTATCGATGGTGAAACTCGTGATATTTTGGTTCCACAACTGCGTGCTAACAGCCAATGTGTGAGCTAGGCTTGGTGAGAAGCTGATCGAAACAGACTTGGAGATGAAGTTACAATCACACCTTTTCGAGATACTGGTTTCTAATTTTAAACCGGAGCAGTCAATCATCGGCTGCATTGTTAAGAAAGCGTATTCAAGAACTAAAACCTTGAAAGAGGTGGTCATGTCTATAAGGAAGACATCGAAATTCCAACTGGAGGAGTGCAATTTTAGGCTGTCGAAACTTATTTCTGAGAAACATTGACTAGAGGGAAACAGCATATTAGAATATATGCTTATCCATTGAGGAAAGATGGTAAGACGTTATACTCTCTATCGTAATTCGTGTGCAAAGCTATACGTAGCCGGGATATAGAAAACGCTATACTCAAATCGGTATCAGAGATCGGTTAAAATAGGAATCTATCCGCATGCATGCAGCTAAAGCTCGTGGGGAAAAAATAGAGAATATATCGACATCCTCTAGGCTAGATCTAGAAATTAACAGCTCCACCCTCCAAACACAAGCGAAAGGTGGATGCGGCTTCCCTTTAGGCAGCTCCAAATGCAAAATTTCATCCTCAGGCAGCACGAATTGGGTGTAGGTTATAAAAGAAGCATGGCATTCAGACCAATATTCCAAACTGCAACTTATTTCGATATCATGCTCGCCTTCTACAGTTACTTTAAGGGGGACTGGGAACACCCTAACTTTGGTCAGACATCTTGGTTGCGGGTACCGCCAAGCCATAGCTGCGATATTTTTGTTCCAAAACATGACTTGATACGGTAGAGGCATCTCATCTATATTATCTGTTGTGGAGTCAACAAACTGGAAAGCTCCAGCTCTTAAATCATCTTTGTAATACTGTTCAGAATCTTGCGGCAAAATCAGGGGCACAACATCATCCTGGCTACGAGTAGATTCTTCCTCTTTTCCAGCATTCCTAAAGTCCCTTGCGAACCTTATAAGATCATCAATTAGAACGTTTAAAACCTCCAGTCTTTCCGGGCACATGGTGAGTATTAAAGAATCGCTTTCTGCGATTATTTGAGATTGCGGAGCATCCCCCAGATATTGCCAAGATTCCCAAAACAACAATAAATCAACCGCAATGGTCCAAGGATTCAACACGAGCTGAGAAACGCAGTTGCTTTCGTAAAGCAAGGAAACGCATTCTAACTTCAAAAAGTTCGATACTTTATCCGGCCTGTTCACCAAACTGAAGTTATTCTTGATTCCACCCACAGTTAACCTCAATTTATAATCAGTATTCGTTTCCCAGACAAACACCAACTGATCCGATTTAATGGTGATCGTATTCACATTGAAAACTTTCTCTTTTATCTCTTGAAACTTTATGTAGTTTTCGGAGCTTTCAGGAATCAAAGTTAGAGGCATGTTCAGTATGGAAACGTTAGATCTTTGAGGAGTTGCCTGATACGAATCAGTCTGCATGCAATCCATAACCACCTGTTGGATTCCTAATAAGTCATAGCAAATTTCTTTCGAGCACGAGATCCTAGTTGGCCTTGCAAAATCCACGTCCAAAACAGTGTTGCCAATCGATTTGGTTGTTACCTTAACCGTCAAAAAAGCGGGTGGTATTCCTGTATCCGGATGAGGCATTCCTGAAAGAGTGTCCAGAACGGTGACCTGGTAATCCTTAGCGGTTGGTATAGAGGATGTAGGATCATATTTGCTACCGCTGATTTTTGTTGAGATGTTGAACAGACAGAAGTGAAGTTTTCTGGTATTCGTCTGGTCGAGAAAGTATAGGTTAGGCTGGGATAAAAGTACGTAGCATAAAGGGATGAATTTCCTGTCGAATTCTTCTTCGGATATAGTTTCATTGATGGAAATTTTGGAGTTGGTAAGTTTTAATTTTTTTAAAAATGTCGTCGACTTCTGCTGCTTGGTCGGTTTGGAACTCGAAGGGGCTATTCCAATTCTATATATAGATTCTTGCACATCTTTCATAGAATCCTAAAAAAAACAGATACAGAAAAGAAAATGAGAATTCAAACTCCTACTTTGATTTTCTGCAAGGGCTTTCTTATATCTTCATCCTCGTTCGTTTTTTTATAAACCGGGTATTCAGCACCTATTTTGTAAAGTGAAAGACATATTTTGCCAGCTGTCATCAGGACTTCCATAGGATGTGCATTTTCCACAGCCGTTGAAGAACTTTTCAATACTGAAATGTGTTTCTCACTATCTATTCGATAAATATCCTGAAAAACATATCCATTCATCGCTGAGAATTCCCAACACGAAAAATAACTCACGTGTTTGAAAGATGACCCGACACTCTTAAATTCTGAACTTTCTATGCCGGAATCTTTCAGAGCTTCTATGTCTGATTCATCTCGACTCTCAACCAGCTTCGAATAAGGAAAACGTATCCTAGTCTTTGAAGTTTTGACCGGTTGAACGAATTCGTTGAATTCCCCAAGAAGATACAAAGCTAATTTTATCTGCGACAAGCAAATGTTGATGGTTACGTCTGATACAATATTTATTTCCACTGAATTGCAACAGACTAAAGTGTTCCTATAGACCATCGCTGGAGCACTAATGATGGATAAATCAATCCTAGAAACAAACAGCGGAACGTTAGTAGGTTATGTAAATGTCATTTCATTTGTCATGAAGCTTTTGGTGGAACAATAAGAAATAGAGGTTGAATGGAGTTTCTTACTTCTCGAAAACAGGCCACAAATGCATGCTGGGGTTCACGTTGATGGAAACTTTTTCTAGGTTATTCCATTCAACCGCTGGATTCTCGCTAGTTCCGTGAAGACTAGTTAGAATGCCAGAAGGCTGATTTAGGATGAGTTCCACATCTTTCCAAGATCCTGTGTTCAAAGATGTACCAATGATATCTAATTGGTATTGACGATCCTCCATGTCACTTCCTTCAAGTAAAAATATTCATACCAAACGTACAAAAGCAACGTAAATCGCATACCTACCTGGTATATTCAATATCCTGGACCTAGCCGCATGCTGGTACAAATCAGGCCTGTACGGGGTCCTGCATATCGGATTGACAGCACTAGGACACAACGATATCTTTGAAATTTGAAACAAGTACACGTCGTGATCAAGTTTTAAGTTGACCTTTTTCTTTGACAATGACACTGGAATAACTACCCTGAGATCGTGACATTCTAAATAAGCCAAAGGGAGAACTTGATTGGTTACATACGATGAGCTTTGGGAACTTGAACCTTTCTTAGTCGGCATTTGAATGGCGAATAAAGGTTCTAATACGAGATTGAAACACCTGAGTGTCTTAAACGACAGTACGAGATCAGTTGGCTTCACTGAAACCACGATTTCTGTTATGAAACGTGTAGGTAAAGCGCTTGACGACATCTTTGGATCCTTTTTTCTGTGAAGGGTCCCCCATAAAGTATGAGTATGTCGGCAACTAGCCCTGGTTATCGTTAAATTGATGAAAGCATTGTCTTCATGCCTTTCTTCGCTCAGATAGTCGTCACGATGTCTCATTACCAAACCTAAGTAAGGACCCGGTTGCCAAACATCTTTGATCCTAGAAAACACAGCCGATTCATATTTCCAACAATTTAATTCACGAAACTCACAGTTTGAAATGCTCTATCGATACAGAACCCACTTTGCTCTTGATTTTCAAAAAAACATTCTGAAAATCTATCGAACTCACAATGTCTTCGGTATCTATCACCAGTTTCAATTTCGGTTTGTTTTTTTTGTTCGTCATAGAGTTTAGTTCGATCGTGAACTTGGTTATGGTCCACTGAAGCCAAGCTGTCAATTTCGAATCTTGGTCTACTTCAGTCTGAAAATATTTCACTTGAGGACTAGAAATATTAAATTTGTCTAGTCTTACCAGGTTGATGGATGAAGATTGTTGACTTTGTTGGTCTACACTAGTTTCTGGTATTGTGATTATTGTGTCGGATTTACTATCTATCGACTCGAGAATTCTCGTGGAAAATTCTTGTTGACTTTTTTGTTTTTCAGGAGGGGCAAAACTCGTTGCTACCTCTACAAGACCATAAAGGATGCTAGCAAACAGATAAACCTAGAATCGATGTTGTCAAAAAATTAGAAACAACACATTCACTGGGTTGGCCTTGGAATTTTGACATCTCGTAACAAATTTTGACATACCTGCTGTTCGCACGTAGATATCAAAACTGGGGTCATGTCCACGTGAACACAAATTCCCAAACTGCTTATGTCTTGTTTCAAAACAGAGGTCGTGGAAGGTACGTCTTTGTTAAGATTTTCCGGTTTGGAATTCTTTGTCGATAAACCGATTGTCGCGTTTAGAGAGCAAGGTTTCAGGCAATCCATCTTAAAGGACTTTTGAATTGTGTAGCAGCTGAGGTCTTTGATCGATAAAGTCCACGGGAAGCAGGACCTGTCTACAAGAACCACAATAAAATAAAATTTCTTCGAAGCGATAGTTATGAACTTTCCTACCGGGTGACCAAATGGCTTCTGGTAAAGTAACTGGTAAATGTGTCATATACTTCTTCAGATTCTGACGCTGAGTGCAATGCGTTAATAAATACGGTAATGTTATGACCATTATATCAGGAGGATTCTTCTTACTGATTGCTTCTTCTATGGCTTCATGTATACCTAAGAATAAAATTTTAATGCTTAACCAAATATTTTTTAACATCATTACCTTGCGATCCAACAGCAGAAAGAGAAGCCATCGGAAAGTATATTGTACACTTGTTTATTTCACCAGACACAATCATGCATTTCCAAACATGAAACCAATCTCTGAGAAAATTATAAGTCTTCTCTTGCAGCTGAAAATCCAACGATTTCATAATTATAAGAACACGTAACTTTAAGTGCTTACATCGATCGGTTCCTCCTTCAGTATTTTCGATTTTTTCGAAAGGATCGACGATTTTTCCCGATCAGAACTGCTATGGACCGATCGATGTGCATGCTGGCCTTCCTCGAAGACTCGAAAATACTGCTCTCGCTACTCTTGACCTTATACGGGGTGTCTGAGACTTTAATCGAAATTCTATCAGTTTAGGCAAGACATAAATCTAAGGTGCTTTTCATATTTCGGGAATAGAGCACAAAAACTGTCAAAAATCGATTTTTTGTACGCATAACCTCAAAAATGTCAAACTCTACAATTGAGCTGTCACTTGTCAGAATGCGTTGTCAAATCCCGATATAGGCAACCTCTCGTATACTTACAATTAGCAAAGGAGCCTGCTCTATAAAATTGGGGCTGGTAGAGAAACCATTTGAAGACCAAAGGATCCAAACATATCCTCACTTCTTGTATGTTATAAGTGAGGATTGTTGGATGAGCTTGATTATCAGGATTAATTGGATACTGGATGGTAGCAGTGAATAATGAACTTGCTTGTAAACTGTGAAAACATCAGATTTTCAAAACAATTCAATGGAAATTAGTATAAACTCACTTTTCTTGCAAGAGATCGCTTGGTTTAGGTTCTGGCCCCGAAATGAACAGAATTTGCTGGATATTCTTGCTAGAATATTGTTTTGAGCTTGACGCACTCGGCGATTTTCCAAAGTTGAATGTTTCGAAAATGAAAGCTTTAACACTTTCCAGACACATGTCCATAGAAATAGTTGTGTGAGTGGTCACTTTCTTGAATCGAATTCCTTCGACATAAAGTTCCATATAGGGAAATCCTTCATCGCTGCAAGCATCAGCCAATATGGAGGAATTCTGCAGATTGCCATTTTCACCATCCAGTTGAAACAAAGCCATAATCAAGTCGTATATGAGTAAAATTTTCGCCTTCGTACCATTCAAGGTTAAATTCTCTGCGAAAAACAGGTTCAAATCACAGTTGGCTTTGGATTATTGTTCAAAAACTTTTTTTTTACCTGATTCAATGGTTAATTCGAAATGGGTAACTTCCGGATTAGTCCAATACTGCGGTTTTAAAATTTCCCTCGTCATGAAGGAAGCATTGAAAGGAACCAATATGGTGGTTTGACAGTTCGGATTGACAACCAGTCGGCTGGTGAGGCCCAGAACTTTAACCTCAAACTTTTTGAAGCAAGCATCGAACAGCCCTTTCGGTGGATCGGGTAATTGACAGGTGGTATAAACCAGCCGGTTGATGTAGAACGGGGAAGTGTACAGTAAATCCAAGCTTTGAAATTCCAACACCAACTTTACGTTCTCGTTTTCTCGTTGGGACGCTTGCTGAATGGTTTGCTGGGAATGGGCGGACACTTTCTGAAAGAATAACAGTAATTGAAAAGGTAAAGTTCACAAACATTGAATGAGCAATGAAAAAATCCACGGTACTTTTAAAATAATCACCTAACCTCAATATACAGGAGATTCTCAAAAATGAGAATTTTTAATAAAAAACCTCGAAGTTGTCTGTATTTCAACAGAGATCAATTTGAGATTTTTTTCGCATTTCCTCATTCAAAGAGAATTCTCTCGGGAAAATTCAAACTTCTCGAATCAAAAACACTCAGAATTCAAAGGAGAATCTATTTATGCAATAAAAAATGGGTGTTCCTTTTTGAAAAACGAACGTTGCTGTCACTTCCGGAAAAACCGGAAATCCTAGAACCTTCAAAAGTTAATTACGTGTACGTATGAATAAAATTCGAGTAGAGAAATTTAGTATTCTTTACTTCATGGTGTTATACGTCACCTTATGCTTCCTATACAGCTTTCCTTTTTTCGGGACGAAATGTGGGTGATCAGCTGTCTCAAATTCGATGACAGGTGCGAAAAAGGTAACTTTAACAGAAGCTAGCGGTATGAATTCAGTTAGGGCATCAAAATCTTCTTCTGAAGGAGGCAGCAAGTCCTGAAATTCCGGATCTGGAGCCGGCACATAGTACGGTACATATTCGTAATTGATCGCAGCCATTAACATGCTAGAGATCCTGTGGTGAAAGCCAGAACATAACCTCAACTTGAGAGGTGCAATGAAGATCCTTGTATAATCCCTCTCCGGCAAATTGCTGAAAAGATACAACGGTTACAGCATCAAAGAAGAATCAAATCAAATTACCTGTATTCGAAATCAGAACTCATTTCAGCCAATCTTTCCAGAGTTAAATCTTCAGAAATCGCCATTTCGTGAATATAATCGACTGCGAATGCAGGAGTTCGTTCCAAAAGGACAGATTCCGTCAAGGTGATCAAGTGGTAATCCCAGCAATCGTTGTAGTACTTCTTGGCCCCCTTGTTTTCTTGAGCATCCGCATCGAAGAGCGAATTGAATTTGTAATAAGACGATTGGCTGCCTGCGAGATTTTAGGTTAGGGTCAGGGATCAATTACATGAATAAAATGAATCTTGTTTACGAAATTTAGGTCAAAAGAAATAATTAGATATCTTATTGAACAAAAACTTACCTATTCTCAAATAAGGTATGGGTTTGCAGCCCTCAGGGCTTTCCATTGCTGCGCAACTGCAATACCCGAGAGGGCTTAAAAGAATTTCGCTTATTCCAAATGAAGAATTGAGCCATTTTGGGCCAAGCGTTATAGTCTCCGAATATATACCCTGCAATTCTAGGGCAAGAACTGGCATATACCGAAGTTTCTTATGTTGATAATAGTTTCTTTCCCTACTAGCATCTGTTACCTAACAACAAAACAATAATTTCGTCGACAAACACGTTTAAACACCTTCTTTACCTTGAATATGACTGACGCCTTATCAATGTAAAATCCTATGTGTAAAATATGGCCCTTCTCCGCATTTTGTTGGTTTAACCATTCCTCATTCGAAGGCTCGGACAACACAGAGGACACATACGACCAAGCCCAACCAGTCCACGTAGCTGTATTTTCATTATTATCTAGAAGGTAAACAGAGTTATTATTCTTTCTTAAATCTTTGGCCGTTCGATCACCTCTCAATTCTGTTGAAGCTGAATTTTGCACATTTGGTTCGTGATCTTCCTCCCTCTTTTTTTTCTTCAAGGCAAAACAAAGCAGAATCAGTCTGATGAACATCGGTAATTGTTGCTCTGTCATGCCAAATTCTAGGCTGTAAGTATCAATTCATGCATTATGATTTATGTCAGTTGGTTTCATTCATTCACAGGTTTGAAAATAACATTTAATAGAAACTTGTACCCAATTAAAGGACTTTTTGGCTTCCGGCAACACCAGTTTTTAGGTTAGGTACTATTGTTTGGTTAGGGTTAATAATAATAGCAAATGAATATGTATGTTAGAAGAACTCCTACTTTAAATCATTTCTTATATAAAGCAAAAAGAAATGGTGATAAGGAATCTTAAATGACTTACCTGTTGCAATAGATATCTAACCGAGTAGTGGAACTTCTAGATGCTGACGCAGAATGGTACATTCTCAGCAAATGCATAGTCATGGAACATTTATATAGCATGGGTTCCTGATAAACTTCAATTTTTCCAGCAGCATTTCTCTTATCCAAACATATCGTTAAATCATTGATGCAAATTAATTTCCTCATTTTAACCTCATCGGAACCAAGATCTACAACCCAAATTTTCTCATAAATTTCTTGTAGAAAAATCTGTTCCACTAATAATTCTTCCAGAAATATACCTGTGAATGCTGGCTCCCAAAGATCATTGGCAGACTCAAATTTGAAGTGCTTTATATTCATGGATAAAACTATATCTTCTTCCACATACTTCAAAATCAAATTGTTGCAATAAATTCTTATGTTACCTACGATTTTGTGAATGAGACTAGCAAGATAACCGGGAGGAGCCTCTAAATCTTGGCTGGAAAAAATTTAATTATACCAACTTCAATAAATTGATGAATTTTTACCTCTGCGTTTTCAGTTTTTCCCTAGATTTTCCAGACGAGGATGAAGTTGAGCTTACGTCTGATCCACGAAGCTTCAGAATACATTCTGGAAAAATATATTTAAAGCTTCCAATTTGAAGTAAATATTTTCAGTAACTGTACCTATAGTGTTTATGGTGATTGTGATAGGTTCTGAAGCTAATTTGGTCCATGGCACATGAATAAGGAGTTCTCTTATATGACCTGATACAAAACTAACAGGTAGATGTAATTCCTGCTCTAAAACTTCTAACCGTAAATCTAGATTGTGGAAGCAAGCATCACCACCCCATAATGAAACCTGATAAAATAAATAAATTAAAGATGTTTAGCATTCTGAGTTGAAAATTCTCTTTACCGTTGAGTCTTCTAACCGAAAATTCTTAATATATTTATCGACATAACTGAGCAAGATAGGTGTAATATATGACTCTATTTTGAACATGTTCTATCCGATCTCTGGAAAATCTCCTGAAAAATCACAGTGAAAATTTGCAACTTTGTGGTAACCAAATTTGTACTTTTTTGTTTTCCACTTATTTCCACCCTCCTTCATGTAACATTATTGATTGATATTTTTATCTGACATTGATAGATTTTCATGTATATTCCAATTCATTAAGGCATAAGTATTGTCTATAAGATTTTTGTATTGAATTGTGGTGGTCAATTTTTCAAAATAAACCACGAATCGGCAATGAGCAGTTGTCAAATTTGACAACTATATTGAATTAGTTCAAACAAACCGTGAGCGAGTAGTTCAAATCTCCAAAGCATTTGAATTGTTAATTTCTGACTTTAATTTAATTAATTACTCAAGAAATTGGATTCAAATATTGAAGTCGTGGTTGTTAGGAATTTCAGAATGATTTCTTAAGAAAATGAAGCCTATAATGCATACAAAAATAAAAAACATTTCACATTTATTCACAAATGAAACCTTTGCACATTACTCCTGGAAAAACTATCATTGCATCGACTACATTTTGATTCACTGCAGATTGCATTCAAACATTCTCGACAATATAAATGTTTACAAGGCAGAACGAAAAGCATTTCAGTCTTTTTACAATCAGAACAACATTTAGAATCAGGTTTGTTGAATTGCTTGAATTTAAATTTGGACGTATCAATCACAATCTCATCACCATCATCCAATTTGATTTTTTTCACTATGTCATCACTATTATTCACAGTCAGTTTATGTTTGCGCCCCACAGTACGTGCGGCACTGAAAAATTCAGGTTTTGATGAATTTTGCAGCATGAACATGTCTATTCTACACTTTAAGGCAGCATTCAGTACAGGTTTTGAAGTACTTGTGAATTTGAGTCCAGTAAAAGGGTCCCCTGGTTTTCTGCCAAACTCCTTTTCAGATGAAATATGTTTATCTAGAGTACTCTGATCTATTGTTTTCCCGCTTGGAAGGGTCATAGGAATCGTCATCAAATTATAGGTGAGATCATCTTTGAAATCTTCAGGTATACCATCACTATCAATTTTAGTGTCACTCGACTCGTGATCTTCTATAAGAGGAGAAATAAGGGACCTAGGATCTACGTGAGATCTATCATATATTTTCTGAACAGTTTCTTTTGTTACATCAGAACAATTTTTGGTCACATTACCCCAAACTTCGATAGATCCTAAACAAGGTACGAATTTGCTAGATCGTGTTATTCTAATTTTTAACCTTTTAACATTATACGACACCTTCCCAACTCTTTTCAAAAAACAAACGTGATAATTTTGCGGTAAACTAGGTGGCAGCTTTTCTTTTGAGAACTCTGTGCTCGAGAGAAATACAACTCCATCCTCGTCATGAAATGATCTGCCGATTGAAATGAACCTTCCTGCAAATTCTGCGAAAAGTTCAAGTCCTGTGGATCTGTGATTACCAACAGAGGTCTTGATCTGAATGTAAGAAATATTGACCGGACATATGAATTCGAAATCCAATTCGACTGGAGGTTTAATGGTTGTGTAAGCCAAAAATCCATTGGCTCTCTCCAAGAAATTTTTGCTAATCAAGTTGTTGGCTTCATATCCATCCATTGCACTTTTATCACATATTACTTTGGGGTTGAGTATAGGATCTAAAAAATTTATCATTTTGGCCATTCCGAATAATACAAGGGATCACCGAATAATTTAATGAATTTATATCTGATTCAATAAAATAAAACAATCCATAATAATGATCACATAACACAAGTAATGAGGATTAATTATTAATTCTAAGAAAAATAATTTTTGGTTTCTTGCACTTTTGACAAGTGTTTAGGGTCGTCATCATAGATAAAGACACAACTTTTTTGAATAAATCTCTATGATTTCTGGAAAAAAAAAATAATGATTCGCTCGTTAATTTAATGATTACTTAAATACTCAACGGAATTTTATCACCTGAATTATCTGAAAATCATTAAGATGTATTAAAAAATTTCATTCCGGATCTGAATTTTCAGATTTCTATTCCGAAAAAAAGCTAATAAATAAATTGCTCACTAGGTGTCGCTACTTTCGACGAGAGAAAAGCTAAAATAATCAACACAATTTTTATTTTGAACTAGTTTGTCCTGCGATTTATGATTCATATTCTGTGAGAAGGAATTTTTTTTCACAGACATTATTCCTTCATCATCATAATTGTTTCAAAGGAGCATCTAGAAATTCAAGAACGAGTTTGGTCAGTTGGGAACTTTAACGGTTTTTCTAGGGTGTTATTTTTTTATTTTGCGTTCACAAACAAATATCTTGGATTTTAAATAATAATCTTGTTTCTTATGTCTCTAGTATTTGAAGTTTATCAATCTGTTTCAATTTGTTTTCATCAGAATGAATCAGAATCTATTGTTCAAAAGAAAACAGTAAAAACACCATATGCGTCATGAAGCTTTTATTGTTATGTTTTTGTTGTGGTAGGCCTGAGCGGATCCGTTTGAAAGTTGAACAGACGCCTAAAGAAATTTGAAATTCACAACGAAGTCGTTTGATAGTGTTGATAGTAATATGTAGGTTAACAGTTAATTGATGTTTTTCTGTAATTTGCAAGTGAATATTGGTATTAAATTGTGATGAAAAAAATTGAAAATTATACATCGGTTTACCTCATATGTCTTATCTGAACAGAAAGTGTCAAAATCTTTGAAATAATTGTGAAGATTGATGAAGCAGTGAAATGGCTTCATATGGAAGTTTGTTATTTTATGGCAAAAATGGTTTAAGTGCTCCTTATTCTTTAAGTTATGGCAAAACTACAATTGGAACTTCAACTAATCATCACATTAGAATCAAATGTGATGAAGAGGTGTCATGTATATTGGACACAAATGAAGTTGGAGTGGTATGTATCAAATCCTCATTCAAACTCAGTTTATTCTTTGATTTCGAAGTAAATTCATTAATTTTTATTTCGCAGACAATCCTTGTTAATGACAATGAAAATAAAAATATACTTATCAATAGTCTATTGACTAAAAAATATACTGTAATTAAGGACGGTGATCACTTAGAAGTTGGAAAGAAGAAGTTTAAGTATTCCAATCCCTCATTGGATAAAGTGGTGAGTAATTTTCTTTACACCTGCAATTGAGCAGATTTAACATTTTACATTTTAGCATTTGGAGCAAACACAAAAAACAATAGATAAAAAGTTTGGAGCGAAAGTTAACAGGAGAAGTCCATTTAATCCTCCCACTCCATTGAAACGGTAAGAAACTTTCCCTAAATTCTGTGTATTTCAAGCTTCCGCTTATTCATTAATGTTCTTTCGTTCAGATTGCAGAATGTTTTAAAAGGACCAAGCACAAGAAGATTTTCTACTGGCTCTAAGATAAACGAAGCCATTAACTCTCCTGTGCCCAACAATAGAAAAACCAGCACCCCACAAAGTGCTTCAAAAGTGCGTTTTTCTCAAAGGATGCTATCAAGAAGAAGCAGCATGCTGGCTTCCGTGAAAGAGAACGAAGTGTTCGAATTTCAAAATCCCACGGTTAATTTCATTGCCAGCCCAATTCCCAAGAAAAGAAATTCTTCGTTAGCTCTTTTAGAGAGTCCCTTGGCGAGAAAAAATAAAACTTTTTCGGGTAACTCGAAGTTTTGCAGCCCTATATTGGCAAAGAACAAAACATATTCTGGCAACATTTCCGATGTCTCTGAGACTGTTACCACACCTGAGAATAACGTTACTGCGGCTTCTATAACGCCTTTGAATGTGTCTAAAAAGACCAAGAAGTCGCTGGATCGGAGCAGAACTTTGCCGTACCTAGATTTTCCTGGTAATTCTTCTACGCCCAAGTCGGCTATCAAACTTAATCGTTCCAGCTCTTTATACAAACCCATCGTAGAAGATATCACGCCTGCATCTCCTCTACCGAGGTAATTTAATTTTTAATTCAAGAAATTGACTTTTCAGTATTTTATGAACTTAATCATGAATTGCGTAATAAATTCCAGGTCTTCTCTGAGAAATTCGTCGCTAAAGATGGCTTTCACCCAAAGGCGATCAGTGAATTTCAACATTTCGAGTTCGACAGATGCTAGCAACCATCAAGATTCCTATTTGGTAGAGGAGGAAAAATCTTTATCGAGAAGCAAGAGGAAGATGAACGGAAGCAATCCGGACATTTCGGAGAGTTCGAAGAGAAGGAAAAGCTGTTCGTTCAAAGAATCTGATAATGAGGTGACTGAAGTTATTAATGTATTAGATTCGTTCAGTTGGTTGGACGGTTTTTAAAAAATTTTAATCTCTGAATTGAAAGCATCGAAACTGTTTTCAATATAAGGGTTATTCACGAATATGGATCTTTAGAATATTTTTAGGAAAGACACAAGATTCAGGATTGAAATTCTAAAGGTGAGCTTCAAGTAAGAAAACGACTTCTCGTATATTTTTTCAAGGATCCATTTTTTTATTGCATAAATAGATTCTCCATTGAATTCTGAATCTTTTTGATTCCTTAATTTTGAATTTTCCTGAGAAAATTCTCTTTAAATGAGGAAATACCAAAAAAATCTCAAAATTGAACTCTGTTGAAATGCAGACAACTTCGAGGTTTTTTCATTAAAAAAATCTTATTTTTGAGAATCCTCAAGAAGAAAGGCTGATGCTTCTGTTCCGATAGCGTAATTTTCAGAATATGATAAGGGGATAACATTTTTTTGATGTTTCGTCACTTTTAACTGTGACAAAGAATTTGTGACCTCCTGTATCATATTCTGAAAATCACGCTATCGGAAAAGAAGCATCAGCCTTTCTTCTTGGAGATTCTCAAAAATGAGAATTTTGAATGAAAAAACCTCGAAGTTGTCTGTATTTCAACAGAGTTCAATTTTGAGGTTTTTTCTCGTATTTCTTCATTTAAAGAGAAGTTTCTTGGGAAAATTCAAACTTTTGGAATCAAAAAGACTCAGAATTGAATGGAGAATCTATTTATGCAATAAAAAATTTGTCTTTCCATTTGAAAAACGAAAGTTGATGTCACTTCCGGAAAAACCGGAAGTCCTAAAACCTTCAAAAAATATACGAGAAGTCGTCTTCTTACTTGAAGCTCACCTTTAGAATTTCAATCCTGAATCTGTAATTTGCAATCAAACACAAAATTTAATGATTTAAGCTAATCGAATACTGCTAATTGTAGAATAATACGAAATCTTCTTTACAGGAACAAGAAAATTCCCTGCACGATTCAAGTCTATCAGGAATCCAAAATTTATCCGATGTTTCCTCGACTTCGAATAAGAACGGATCCGTAAACTTGTCAAGTTCCAACAAGTCGAAAAGAAATAGTTCCCTCAAACAAGACTCGGAGCATCCGTCTACAATTTCATGGCAAGCCGAGATGTCAAGTACAAACATGAATTTATCAAGTTTTGTCGATACTCCCTCGAAAAGCAAAATATCAACCAGATCCTCGAGGAATTCCAACTTAAACCAGGATACAAGTGACAAAACGGAAGATATTTCGAAAAGAAAGGAAAGAATGTCAGAAGGAAATAAAACGGATGAAGATGTTAACTCCTCCGACATTTCCCTGCATTTATCGATGAGTAACAATTCGCTGGATTCGGATTTGGACAACACTCGACCTTCTAAGATGGATTCGGTACTCGACCAATCTTTCGATAGTTCTGTCCGAGACTCCGAACCCCCGGAGGCATCTCCCTCACCAAGAAGATCCAATGTTCGTGTTCAAGAACTGAAAAAGCCCAACGCGAGGTCGAAAAGTTTGAATTTGCAGCGAGAAATCAACAAGTCGATCGGAGCCCTTTCCAAAACTCTAGACGGAAATTTAATATTTACTTCTTCCGATGACCCTCTCCATTCGACGAATCTCATGAGAGTTCGAGCTCAGATAAAATTGCATCGACGCCCTTAGTTCCCAAACGAAAGAGTTCGATTGTGAGGGATAATTCTTCCGATTCCACCACTCGGACGTCTCTCAACGTTTCTCCGATTACACCGAAGGCTTCTGCACGAAAAGGATCAAGGAGTGTGTTAAATACAGAAGAGCCTACCCCAAATCGTTTATTAGCCTCAAAGTTGAACGCTTCCTTGCCAAACTTTACCGGTTCGAGAAATCAACGAAAATCAATTCGCTCAAAGTCAGTCGGTGGAAACTTCAATCCGAAAAAACGCCGGCAAGACTCCTCGAAGCCTCAACACTTCCTCCAGAAGTAAAAGCAGTTATTCCCTTGCCAATTCCAGGAATAGTTCTAGAAATTTATCCCGCATCGCTTCTGATTCCACCACTCGGACGTCTCTCAATATTTCTCCGATTACACCAAAGGTTTCCGCACGAAAAGGATCAAGGAGTGTGTTGAATACAGAAGAGGCTACCCCAAATGAAAGGGGCAATCGTATATTCGCTTCGAAGTTGAACGCTTCCTTGCCAAACTTTACCGGTTCGAGGAATCAACGAAAATCAATTCGCTCAAAGTCAGTCGGTGGAAACTTCAATCCGAAAAAACGCCCCAAGACTCCTCGGAGCCTCAACACTTCCTCCCGAAGTAAAAGCAGTTATTCCCTCGCCAATTCTAGGAATAGTTCTAGAAATTTATCCCGCATCGCTTCTGATTCCTCCAAAGATGTCTCCTTCTGCGACTCCACGTCTGTGGATAGCGTGATCCAATCGAGAACTTCAGAAGTACTTTTCAAAACTCCCAAGACCAGGAAGTCGGAAACTTCGAAATCTGAGAACGATCCAACAGATGTAAGATCCATGGAGAAAATATTGCAGAAATCCTTCGAAAATTCACAAAGCTATACAGACGGGAGCTACTCGATTTCACCGATCAAGAATCGGAAGCTTCCCTAAACAGGAGCTCGAGATCCAACAAAAATACAACCGTGAACTCCTCCAAGAATCTATCTGTTAACACTTCGTCTCAATTTCCGAAGAGAACCACGAAACAGCAAAAAACTCCGAAGAATGACCTCTCAAACGTATCCGGAGTAAAATATTTACTAAAGACCCCCAAACCCCCGAAAAATGACCTCTCAGACGTCGCAGGCGTTAGGGAATTGCTGAAGACACCCAGAGTGCGAAATTCCCCCAAGAACGACCTCACCAACATAATAGGCGTGAAGAATTTATTGAAAACCCCAAAAGTCCCAAGATCGCCTAAAAACGATCTTACCAACATTGCAGGGGTAAAAAAATTGCTGAAAACCCCCAAGGTGCCTAAATCTCCGAAAAACGACCTAACAGATGTCGCCGGGGTTAAAAAATTACTGCAGATTCCCCAACTCCAAAAGTCTCCGAAAAATGATCTCACCGATGTGAGAGGGGTAAAAAAATTGATGGCATCTCGTAAGGTGCAGAAATCGCCGAAGAATGATCTAACGAACGTTGCTGGCGTTAAAAAATTACTGAGGAGTCCCAAGGTCCAAAAGTCTCCTAAAAACGATCTTACTGATGTGAGAGGGGTGAAAAAATTGATGGCAACTCGTAAAGTGCAGAAGTCACCGAAGAATGATCTTACAAACGTTGCTGGCGTTAAAAAATTGATGACAATACCTAAGGTGCATGCTTCACCAAAGAACGATTTGACTCAAATCGTTGGATTGAAGAAGTTGATGGCTTCTCCGAACCAACCAAAACCGCCCAAAAATGACCTCACGAATATCAAAGGTAATTGAACTATGTAGTTTACAAAAAAATTAACTTTGATTGTACCGTTAAATTAATTGGAGCCACCGCGATTCGTCGAAATTTCAGAACAAGTGAAACGATTGGTTCGAATTTAGGTAAGGTTTTTTAGAGCCAGTTTCATAATAAACCCCTAAAGTACACTTCAGTTAAAGTGCACTTTAAGCTAAAACCCACTTTAAAAGTCCACACAATTTCATAATGAAATTTAATGGGACTTTACGTAAAGGAGTTGTATGTTGGCATAACTGAAATCGTTTCATTTGAACTAACCACAGCCATCTTAAAATTGAAGGAGGTTATGTTATTTTCATGTCCTGTGGATATAACGTTCAGGTTCAAATTTAAAATATACACCTATAAATTTGGGAGAAAAGACCAATCCCAAACTGAATTTTACAAAAAAAAAAATGGAATTGATGATTGCGGCTGACAAAGGGCAATAAGGGAGCATTGCCTCAGATAAACATCATTGAATAAATATAATCTTTGAAGTAGTAGGAGTAGTAGTATAAAACTTTATTGAAACAATGTATCAAAGGGCTAACGACCTAGGTCTTCCTGCCCATCTATACATTCGTATTGGATAGTATTAATTAATTTAGCATGTGCATAAATACAATAAGTAAAACTATGAACTAAAAAAGGTGTTAGTTTTAGAGTTAGGTTAGTTTTTCAGTTGTCTGATTTAATGAGAAAGCCTAGTTTTGTCTGGATGATTAAATCTTGGCTGTTAGGGTATAAAGTGGTCCACATATCAGCTACTTGGATTCTTGTTGTGTTAGCTTGAGTCGTAATAATGTGATAAATATTTTTCTCTATTTCAGTATCGTAATGAGTTCATCAGAGTACTAAAAGTAGTGCTGTAATGAAACTCATTGCAGCATTGTTTTCAGTTATATTTTTCGTTTTGTGGTTGTCAGTACTGAACTCCGATCCACTCAATTTTCGAATCAATCAATTCAAATTCCGCAATCTGTCAAATTTCTTTAGTGACACCAACTGCCAAGATACAATACAAAAGTCACTAATCTGAATTTTTATTTGAATTTCGAGAGTTTTCCACAAAACTTTACTGAAATAGAGAAAATATCGTCTAATATTCGTTGCAGAAGGCATTTCCAACACTCATGCGCATTCGTGTTGGAATAGGAGCTCATTCTGCAACTTGTTTTAGAATATACTATTATAAATCTTGTGGTGTGTGGGCTGCTTAATGGTATCTTGTTTTTGTTTATTATTTGATGGCAGTGTATTCGAATAATCAGGAGTTTTTTGTGTAGCTTCATTTTGTGTTGTTATCTCAGGAAATTTGGGTTCCAGATGTGTTGATTTCGTGTGGTCCGGTAATAGCTTATCGTCTTTTTTTTTGTTTGTTTGTAAGGAACTTCTGTTTTTCATCTTTCGGATCGTCTCCGAGGAGGTTTGAGATTCTCCTCCCGCCTGAGACATTTCTGAAGAAAAGAATGCCTCAAAATCTGATGCTTTAACTGTCAATTATGGGTACGAAATTTTGAAATTCTATTTATTTCGACACTATCAATTCGCAGGATATTAACACGTGTGATCGCAGTCGAGCACAGACTGTAATCTTTGAATTATCATTTATTTTCACCAATAACATCAGCTAAATATAGCAAAATGACCTGTTGTGATTGAATTTCTAACATGTTTCCCATCAACTGCATCAGCAAAAATTTTTTGATTATCACCAAATTCCTTTTCAAAATTATTGATAGGAAACATGCCATTGATATCAATTGCAACACTGCAGTTGCAACCATAATGAGCCGTATGGCATTAATTGTAGTCTCATTCCGAAATTGTAAATCTACGTTTTCTTACTCCGTATTCTCATTCCACTTGTGAAAGTTAATTTCGAAATGAAACACAACAATACCAACCTCAAATGAGTTGACAGTTAGGAGAGGTTAGGAATTCAGGACTAAAGGGTACTTTAGCTGCTAAAGTCCCGAGATTGGGCCTTTAAATATAAAGTGGCTTTAAGCTTTAAGAACCTGAAATGTGTTATGAAACTGAAATGTTGAACTTAAAATTAAAGGCACTTTGAAATTGATTATGAAACTGGCCCTTCATCGTACAATTAAAGCTTTGTGAAACCCGCTACTATTCTATTGCTGTTAATCATTTCATATTTTTTTCGATTATCTTGTTTTTTATCATCAAAATTGTATTTTTCTGTTTCAGGGGTGAAGAAAATGTTCTCGACACCGAAGGAACAGAAGCAACCGAGAAATAACCTATTAGATGTGAGGGGCATCAAACAATTGTTAAAAACGCCAAAGAACAAAGCTGCCGATGAAAGCCACGACTTATCAGGAATTGACATCTTGTTTAACGAATCACAAGAGAGCAATTTCGATAAGCTCCTCGACAAAAAACCTCCAAGAACTTATGGCAGATCCCCGAAGACAAACAAGAGCCAAACCGAAGAAGCCAAGACACCTGAACACGTTCTCAAATGGCTTGAAGACCAATCGAAACTCGAACAGAGCACAACTGAGAAAGAACAATCAAAAAGAGGCAAACGAACATCAAGTAACGCGTTCAACACATCAGATGAAAATTTCGCTTCGGCAAATAAAAAACGAAAAATTGCTCATGGCAATACACTAAACATAACTAATGAGTTAACTGTTTCCACAAGTATCTTAGAAAAACCAGCCTCCACTCCTAAAAAAATTGGAAATAGAAAAACTCGTCAGAAAAATGAATCTATTGCAAGTGCCAATAACTCAAGACAGACTAGCAAAAAAGAGGCTCTTGAAATTATTGAACACCCAACGGACCATGAGATCGAAGAAATTAAGGAAGAAAAGAAAACAACGCGAACGAGAGGTAAGAAAGAAACTGGAAGTATAGCGGAAGAGCCTGTTCGAAATACAAGAGGTAGGAAAGCTAAAGTTCAGAACATAGATTCACAAGAATCTGACTTGAATGTTAAAGAGGAAACTCGCAGGCCGAGAAGGGGAGCTGGAAAGGAACCAGAAAACAAAGCTGATTCAGGAAAAACGACTAAAAACAACAAAAAAACAGATGACGAAGAAAACATCGTAAGTCTTGAAGTTATTGAACCTAACAAAGAAAAGGCCGAAGAACAAAGTGTAGACGTTGACAATGGATCACGCACAGCTAAAAGAGGCAAATACAATAAAAAAACGGACGAAAAAGTTGAGACTACCAAACCAGTGAAAAGGGGAAGGAAAAAGATCGAACAAGAGAAAAGTGATGAAGAAGTAGAGATTGATAAACCAGCCAAAAGAGGAAGGAAAAAGATTGATCAAGAGAAAAGTCAGGAAGAAGTAGAAACTGTTAAACCAACCAGAGGAGGAAAGAAAAAGATCGATCAAGAGATAGGTAAGGAAGAAGTAGAATCTGATAAACCAGCCAAAAGAGGAAGGAAAAAGGTTGATCAAGAGCCAAGTCAGGAAGAAGTTGAAATTGATAAGCCAGTTAAACGAGGAAGAAAAAAAGAAGATAAAACGGAATCTCCGATTAAAAAAACACAAGAACGAAAAAAGTGAATTCAGATTCTGAACGAAATGCTCAAACAGAAACAGAAAAAGATGAAATTCACGAAGAGGAAACAGAAGTTAAAGAGAAACCACCAACATTGAAAAAAGGCACAAGAAAAACAAAAAAAGATAATACAGACTCTGCGATTGAGGAAGAAACAAAAACCACATCAACAAATGCTATTAACGAGGAGGTAGAAAACAAAGAGAATTTACCAACAAAGAAAAAACACAAGAAAAGGAAAGAAAACCATCACAGAAAGCGAGCAAAAAGAACAAACGACAACAGATGAAAATTGCAAGGAGGCGGAAAACAAAGAGAATTCACCAATCAAAAAAACTACAAGGACTAGAAAAGGAAAAACTGATGATCCAAAAAATCAAACAAAAACTACACAAGCAGACGAAGATGAAAATGAGGAAAAGGAAAAAGTTTCGCCAATCAAGAAAACGACAAGAAGAACGAAAAAGGAAACAAAACAAACAAGAACAGCACTGGCAGTAAGTCAAGATGAGAATTATAATGAGGAGAAAGACGATGAAAAAGAACCTGCGATTAAGAAAAACACAAGGAGAGGAAAGAAAGTAGACGTTACAGACGAAGAAATAGTTCAGACTACACGAAATACAAGAGCAAATAAAGGAAAAAATAAAAAATATAATGAGGAAGAGTGGGACACTCCAGTTAAGAAGGATAAAAAACTAGCTGTGACTTTCAAAACTGATGTTGAAATTTTGGAAACACCAGCTAAAGATTCAGCACCTGTCGTAGAAGCCTAAGAAAAAGGAACCTGAAATAGAAAAATAAGATATTTTATTTTATGTTTATTGAGGATTTTGTAATGTATATATTAGATGTGTAATAAAATTCAATTGATGTTTTTATCGATTCAGTTTATTGAATTCTTACCTAACCAAAAAAAATATAAAGACACCCTTTAGATTCGCTTTGTAATAACACCTCCGCTGAAAATCATCTTCATAATGAAGATATGGTAATTTTATAGTTAATTATAGTTGGGACCAAAAAATTATTCTAACTAAATTAAAGGCTACCTGTATTACTGACGTCTTTGAGGCTCTAACCTTATATTAAATATTGAAGATTAAATTGAAGGCATCATGAAATTGTTACTATTGAATAAAATGTGCAGTTAATTGCTTGCATATCTTCCTAAAAATATATAATGGGAAAGGAGAATTATTTTATATTTATTGATCGATGACATTTACAAAACAACTTCACTTCAGAGAGATGACAGGTGTCAGCAATCTGGGATAATTGCACAGTACAATTTCTCGTTTAAATTTGTACTCCGGTATTTTTTATTCATCTTCAGATTATCCCTTATTTCAGTAGAAACAATGGCAGACCCTAAATACGCAGATTTACCAGGCATTGTACGTTTCAATGCATTTCCATGGAACAAATCTAATCCGTGATTTTCAGGCACTCGACGAACCTGACGTTTATGAAACAACTGACCTGCCAGAATCTGATCAAGTATCAAATTTTTATTACGAACAGGAGAACGAAGTTATCGAAAGAATCCACATCGAACCAGATCAAGCGTTCAACAAGTTCAAGGGAAAATACCTGAATCAAAGGAACGCCGACTTCTCCGATAGGATCAATAATAAGAATAGAACTGGTTATGATGCAGTCACCGAAAATTGGGAGCTCACAGGAGAGGGCCAAAATGAATCTCCTATACAGAAATATAATCGCCTCTTTTGCGAACTTAACGAGTTGCTGGAAGAGGTGACTAAAATTCAATCCGGTAACGGTGAAAAAAGTGATGGGTTAGTAACTCCGGAACAAATACAAGAGGCTTTGTCGAAGTTGAAAGCTCTACGGTTGGAAGAGAGCCTTGGTAGTGACACGTTATCAACCATTGAGGATCCTCAGAGTTTTCTGTTGAGGTGAAGATATTTCTTTCCTGTCTATCTTACGGTGTGACTGACTGTCAGTGTTTTATTGTAGGAAATTAGAAAACCAGATCGAACAATTCAATAAAATTTCGAAAGACCAGCCTCAATCAGAGCAGCAAAGTGATGAATCCGGTATAGTATATCATATAAATTATAGACCTGAGTTTGCTAAACTCAAGCAAACTAGCAGAGTTGCTCAGTTGGAGGCTAGAATTCACCATTTGGAAACAGTTCTTGGAGCATCCAACGAGAAACTAAATAGATTGGCTGCTGGGACTTCTAAAGGTTGTTTTTCTGTTCACTTACAATGAATCAAATTTTACGTTATAATCGTTTTGTTTAGATAGTCTTTTGGAAACAGCCCAGCATCTAGCTGCGGTCGCTACTTTACTAGATTCCGCTCAGCTAGATCACATAGAGGGGCGTTTAACAGCGCTGACTCAGAAACTTGAAACCATTCAAGATAAGAAGAAAGAGATAGATGAGGAAGACGAAAGGAATAAAATTGTAAGGACTTAATGTTTTTACCTTTACAACTTCGAAATTGATGTTATGAGCTGACTTCGAACTTTTTTTAGGTTAACGAGTTGTACGAAATGGTTAAAAATGGTGAGAACATCCTCAAGTTATTACCACAAACTATCGAGAGATTGAAATCGCTGGAGGGACTCCACAATAAAGGTATTTATAGGTTTATAGTTTGAAGATTTTGGTTACTCGAGGGATATTGAAAGTTCGAATTTTTTTAGCTGCTGATTTGATGACAACCTTGGTAAAAATAGAAAGTACTCAAGGAGAAGTTTCTAGTTCAGTGTTAAATAATAAGGAATTACTACAGGGTGTACAGGAGAGTTTCGCTCATAATTTGAACGAGATAAATCAAACCATAATGGGCCTCGATAGCAGGATCAAGGCCCTTAAAGCTAAAAAATAGTCACTTTTAAGCAATTGTCTATATTTTTATTTATTACAGATCGTAACATAGGTGTAAATCTATTTGTTCACTAAACTATACCGCTTTAATAACTTCAATTAAATCCACTGTTTTCAACATTTTTTTATTCAAATTATCAAATACAACCCATATCGAAAAGTTCAAACAAAGATGAGGTAGGTTCAAACTGGTTTTGCCTAGAGTTGAATTTAACCCGTTTGCGTTATCTGGAATGTTGAGGGGTTTGTCGCACAGCCAGGGCAAGTGTGAAGAGTGTCGTGAACGAAAATATCGCAGTCGATGCAATAGTAGTTCTGACAGTTTGGACATTGGTATATCTGAAAAGAAAAACAAGATAATCAACTATAATAAAAGGCTACTGGAGGTAAAGTTGACAATTTTAGGTTAGGTAATCGGATAACCATAATAAAAGGCTACTAGAAGTAAGGATGTCAATTTAAGGTTAGGTTATCACTCAACCATAAAAAAAGAATACTAGAGGTAAAAATGTCAATTTTAGGTTAGGTTAGGTAATCACTTAACCATAATCGATTTCAAGCGAATAACCGGTAAATACCGCAGTTATTGTTGGTTATGCCCTTGGTTATAGCCCTTACTCAAATGAATGGCCTGTCTGAATGACCAAAAGCGCTTGAATGCAGTTGGTAAATACCAATGATAACCGGTTATTCGCTTGAAATCGATTCATATCCGTTATATGCGAGCTCAAATCGATCGAAAAAAATGATGATGCCAGAAAAATAATTTTTTCTCAGAAATACCTTGGGAGAGATGAGAAATTTTTTTTTCTAGGTACATCGACCTGGGTATTTTTTTCGACTAACTCGAGGTCGTAGATCACGAATATGCAATTAGTTTTTCTCTAGTATGAGTATTCTGGAAAATTACTCAATTTTTGTGAAAAATTTTCGAAATTTGGTCAACTTTGAAGTGCTGTTCCACCCAGAAAAATTACACTGGACGAATGCTGATTTTTTTGCTCACAGATAGATCCTTCAAGGATATAAAGCTCCAATTTTTGTTCACTTATCTCCAACATTTCAGATTTTTTGATTTTTTCCCGTGAAGGTCCGAAATTTCGAATTTTCCATCGACCATAACTTGAAAAATAATTGTTTCAGCAAAAATCTGTTAGCATATTCGTAATCTACGCCCTCGATTTACTCAGTAGCCCAATTTTGATGCAAATCCGAGAAAATAATTTTTTTGGCAAAAATTCCATGTATATGTATGGAAAAATTGCGAAAAATTTTTTTGCTCGGATCAAAACCAAATTTATACTGTTGACTAATACGAGAGCGTAGATTACGAATATGCAAACAGATTTTTTCTAAAACAATTATTTTTCAAATTATGTTCGATGGAAAATCCGAAATTTTGAACCTCTCGGAAAAAATCAGAAAATCTGAACTAGTCGTGATAGGTGGATGAAAATTGGACATTACATTCTTGAAGGACTAATTTATCACCAAAAAAAATCAGCATCTTTCCAGTGTGATTTTTCTAGCTGCTACAGCTATTCAAAGTTGGCCAAATTCTCGAAAATTTTCAACAATAAATGATTTATTTCCCAGAATACTCATAGTAGAGAAAAACTAATTGCATATTCGTGATTTGCGAGCCCGAATTAGTCGAAAAAATGACCCCGGACGATATAGCTCGAAAAAAATTTTTAACGGACCTATCACCTGGACTGATATGAGAAATTCGAAAAAAATTCTTTTTCTAACTATGTGAATAAATTCAGGCGACCTCTCAGTTCGAATTTAAAGTTTTCATTCATTCAGAGTTTATTCTTGTTGAATTTCTGTTTTATAGGATTTATATCAAGTTCAAAGATCGCCATAATAAAAGGCTACTAGAGGTAAAGATGCCAATTTTATGTTAGGTTAGGTAATCACTTAACTATAATAAAAGGCTACTAGAGGTGAAGAAGTCAATTTTAGGTTAGGTTAGGTAATCACTTAACCATAGTAAAGGCTATCAGAGGTAAAGATGTCAATTTTAGGTTAGGTAATCACCTGTTTATCGGACTCATTGAATTGTTTCTGACAAGCGAAACAAATTTCCGATTGTTTATCGTAAACAATCTCCTGATAGTTTGCTGCGGGGAACAAGTGATGGTAAGATCGTGCAAGATGTGGGGCTGAAACTAAAGTTAATCCACAAGATCGACATTCAACAGGAAGTTCGCAGTATTTGCTGTAGCATTGTGGACAATAGTACCCGCCTGTTGTTAACTTGCTGCCATCGTCTAAACTGTCTACATGGCTGAAAATGATTTGAAATTAGTTTAGATGAACATCGTTATATGCTATAAAAATGAAATTATGAAATAATAAAGCAGGAAAAATAGAAGAAGGAATTGAGATAAATAGGATTATTAATATGAATTGAATATCTTTCAATCTGACAGATGGGTAAGAAGGGGTTCTTCTTACCCAATAGGATTATTGTTATAAAAGATCCATAAACTAATGAAAAGGGAAAAATACATGCTAATAACGACTAATAACCAAGTTGATATATTTGAAAATAAAAACAAGGATAATCGACTATAGTAAAAGGCTAATAGAGGTGAAGATGACAATTTTAGGTGAGGAAATCATAATAAAAGGCTATTAGAGGTAAGGATGTCAATTTTAGGTTAGGTTGGGTAATCACTTAACCATAATAAAAGGCTACTAGAGGTAATTTTGAAATATTAAAGCAGGAAAAAATACAAGAAGTTGAGATAAATAGGATTATTGTTATAAAAGATCCATAAACTAATGAAAAGCGAAAAACACTTACTAATAACCAAGTAGTCTGTCAGTAAAAAAAAAAAAAAAAATTATCAATTCAAAAACTCACCACATACACATTGTCAATGGTTCTTCAGTGCCTTCGACAGCCATCTGATGGGGAAAACCCATTTTTATCAAGCTGGATTCAAGACCGCTTGCAGCTGGTGGTGGATCTATCTGTTGGTAAAGTAAGTCTTTGAAGTGACAATCGTCTAGGATAACATTATAGGTACCCCCGGTATCTTTGGCTAGTTGCTTGCATATGTGAACCTCCGCAGCTAACCCTATAACGGAACACCTAACGCCCTCTGCTTGCAGAGCCTGAATTGTGGTGTTAATATCGCCAGGATCGCAGGTGGTGAGACTTCCCATTATTACTAATATTTCTCGACTTGCATGGGTGGGAAGTAATTTTAACGATTTGAAAGCCATCTCTATACCGTTCTGAAGGGAAGGTTCTCCTACTAGTGTAGTTTTGTTGAGGGTTCTCAATGTTTTTATGTGTTTCCTTGCGTTCCCTGCGAGATCTACAATTTTTTCCGCTCTTTTGTTGTGCATTATGATAACGCCAATTTGACTAATAGGATTTTGATCGAAGAACTCTTCCATAAATCCCTCCAAAAGCTGAAAAAATTTGGGTACTGAGATTCTGCTTCGAGCTACGAAATAATCTGTACCTTCAATGTACAAATGAGTCTTGATGGTTTCAAATCTTGACTAGACATTGACTCGGAACAATCCAAAATTATATAAAAATGTCTCATCATTCCTAGTTTCGTCCCATAACCCTTTGTATTTTGCCTTTTTCTTTTGGCTCTTAAAATTATGTCAGCAACGGAAGCTTCCAAAAACCCATCATCATCCTCCTTTATGGCCTCCCTAAATAATTAAGACCCATGAGCGAAAGTAAGATAACGTACACAACGAATTTACCATGTCTTCTCGTAGCCAGTTTCCCAGCGATATTCTTTAGGATCCCCATCATCCATGATTCCCTGATTTTTAAGTTAATGAATATTCCTAAACTAACTCAATTGAAGATAAATTAATTGAAAATTTCAAAAATTATCTCATATTAAATTATAATTCCTCAGCAAGGTTTCAATGCTCGTTTTCCTGAAAAACATACAATTTTTTCTGTTATGAGCTCAAATTCTCAAATATCCTAAATTATTGTGGTTAGTTGGATTTTTTTTTCGAGGTAAGAGCATGCCGGCCATAGAACTAAAACAAAGATTCTAGATTCTAGCCGACTTTTCTTTATGAAAAAGGATGCATTCTGATTCCTGAACCTAAAAATTCAATAAAAAATGCACCTATTCTTAATTTAAGATTCCAATAAAAAAACCTGGCTTTGATTTAATTTTCTCCTTCATAATTATTCTTTCTCTATGATTGCCATTGTCAATTGTCATTGTACCATTTCTAATTGGGGTTATGTTATTAAATTAGAGAGTTTTGTTCTCATTGTTTGTATAAGAATTAACGTGTGTTGTGAGTTAAGTGTTATTATCACAGTTTGTTTTGATATCGCCAACAGACGATTGGGTGAGTGACTGATAAGTGTGAAATTTTTTCGACTGAAGATAACGCCTATAAATATTTCCCAATATGGGTGATGAATGATGACTCAATCTTTGTCATTGATTTGTTATCTAGAAAAAGATGACCAGTTCTGAGAAAAATCTGTCCCAAACGCAATTTCCTGGTTTGAAGTAGTGCAATGTTTGTTTGTTTTTGATTACATTTGAATAATTTTGATTTCGTGAAAACTATTGTTTGTAAGTATCTACAAAAAATAATTTAGGATCTACAATTACCTTGACCATTGTCAGGAAAGGCAACAATGGAATTTAAATCAGCATAATGTATCCAAATTTCAATTTCCATTTCAATCTAAATTCTGCGGGCTTGTTCATACCTTTGTATGAACTCGATTTAATAATTAAATGCCAATGCTACCACAACTGGATAATGTTTCTATCCACAATGTTGCATTTTCATCATGAATAATTAATCACATTTATCTTAAGTAATCATTTCTTTTCCGGGTACCTGTATTTCACATATTTATTTTCTGATTCCGAACATTCATTCCCTCATTATGGTTTAGTTCTCCTATCGGACATATTGTGTAGTGAAAATGGGAAAATCGTTCGTTCTTGTAGAGCGACACAGCAAAAAGTGAGAAATATTCTGATCAATTTTCTTCAAGAAATCTTCATTAGCTAACAGTTGTTTTTTGTTAGTTTCAATCATGACGGAATTATACATATGACAAGGTGTTTTTTTCGGTGTTGGTACTTATTCTTATATATTTTTCCAGAAAAATGGCTCAACCAACTACGACCATAGAAACTATCACAATAGTGCGACCTCTTAAGGCAAGTATTGCAAACATCATTGAATGCATTCATTGTTAATTTAAAAAATTTTGAGAACCGCTGACCGCTATCACACGAATATCACTTTCGAAGGTTACATCAGCGTCTTTAATCGATTCCATTCCACTCGATCCACCCACAATCACTCGAAAGTACTTCCGACTTGCCTCCGTAACGAAATCAATTTTGATAAGCGGCTATCTTTTCTCACGATCAATTTAGGCTTAATGGATTAGATGTCTGGCTGCTTCGGATTGAATTTCGAATGAATAATCCATCAAATTAAGTAGTTACCAATGTAACGAAATAAATAACTTCTCCTCAGACATTTCAAAAGCTGGAATTTTTTCTCCTCTTCAACTGACAGTTGGGAAGTGAACTTTAAATGAATTGACATTAAGAGAGTCTTCCGGGCTTATGGGCCGTGGTCTATTAGGAATTATTTCACCTAACGTTTCGCCCACAACTGCGGTAGGCATCTTCAGAGGATTCTTGGTCTTAGATTGTAACTCGACCGCTGAATTTCCGAAAGTGATGCTGGATTCGATCCGTTGGCTCCACTTATACTCTGATCATTGGCGGGAGAAGGTAGTGGGTTTACGCGCGCGATGTTGATTGGTCCATCGCTTCCACTTCGTATTGGCTTGATTTTAGTCTTTTCCAACACCGGCAACCATGCGCTATGTACCAAAGGAGTTTCTTCCCTTCTGTTCATATTGTTCTTATGTTTATATATCTCAATGGCTTCCATGTTCATCCTAGGATAGAAACTTTTGATGTTTGAAATAGCTTCTGCCTTTGAGAAAACAATATTGTGTCCATCTGTCAGAGCATGTTCCGCTAGTGCGGATTTTTCTGTCTGATTGAGTCGACAGCATCGTTCATGCTCCTTGATTCTCGTATTGATACTTCTCTTCGTTGTACCAATGTAGACTTTGCCGCAGTCACAAGGTATCCTGTAAATACCGGGTTGAGAGAGTGGGTCGACTTTGTCTTTGGTAGTTCTGATCATTTGGCCAAGTTTTTGAGTTGGCTTATAGACAGTCTCTATATTGTGGCCCTTTAGTATTCTACCAATTCTATCGGTGACCTTGGGGATATATGGTAAGATAGCTCTTCCATTGGGGGTGAGTTGTGATGTGTTATCATCACGTGTGGAAAGTCTTGGTCTTATTGCCCTCTGAATTTCCTTAGCATTATATCCGTTAGCGACGAATGCATGCTGTAGATGTTCAAGTTCATCCTCCAGAAATTCCGGCTCGCACAATCGTCGGGCTCTATCTACGAGTGATTTTATAACTCCTCGTTTCTGTTGAGGATGATGATTGGACTGCTTGTGTAGATATCTGTCAGTGTGGGTTGGTTTTCTCCTCAACAGAAACGAGGAGTTATAAAATCACTCGTAGATAGAGCCCGACGATTGTGCGAGCCGGAATTTCTGGAGGATGAACTTGAACATCTACAGCATGCATTCGTCGCTAACGGATATAATGCTAAGGAAATTCAGAGGGCAATAAGACCAAGACTTTCCACACGTGATGATAACACATCACAACTCACCCCCAATGGAAGAGCTATCTTACCATATATCCCCAAGGTCACCGATAGAATTGGTAGAATACTAAAGGGCCACAATATAGAGACTGTCTATAAGCCAACTCAAAAACTTGGCCAAATGATCAGAACTACCAAAGACAAAGTCGACCCACTCTCTCAACCCGGTATTTACAGGATACCTTGTGACTGCGGCAAAGTCTACATTGGTACAACGAAGAGAAGTATCAATACGAGAATCAAGGAGCATGAACGATGCTGTCGACTCAATCAGACAGAAAAATCCGCACTAGCGGAACATGCTCTGACAGATGGACACAATATTGTTTTCTCAAAGGCAGAAGCTATTTCAAACATCAAAAGTTTCTATCCTAGGATGAACATGGAAGCCATTGAGATATATAAACATAAGAACAATATGAACAGAAGGGAAGAAACTCCTTTGGTACATAGCGCATGGTTGCCGGTGTTGGAAAAGACTAAAATCAAGCCAATACGAAGTGGAAGCGATGGACCAATCAACATCGCGCGCGTAAACCCACTACCTTCTCCCGCCAATGATCAGAGTATAAGTGGAGCCAACGGATCGAATCCAGCATCACTTTCGGAAATTCAGCGGTCGAGTTACAATCTAAGACCAAGAATCCTCTGAAGATGCCTACCGCAGTTGTGGGCGAAACGTTAGGTGAAATAATTCCTAATAGACCACGGCCCATAAGCCCGGAAGACTCTCTTAATGTCAATATATCCGGTCGTGAAAGCCTGAAACTATTTATTTAAATGAATTATTCGACTCTGTGTTCCAGCGAATACCAACCAGCAGGGTTGCCAATTCAGCATTTTTAATGCTAAATTTGGCATATTTCATTCATGTTTAGCATATATTTTTAGCGTGTAGCATATAGCATATTATTGAGCATATTTTCGAAAGGGAAAAGTTCTCTTTTCCCTTTGTTTCTTCAAATTATTGACGGACTTTTCTAATATTTCGAAATCAAAAGATGTACAAGGACCCACTGAGTTGGTACTTCTTTCACTATCACCCTCTTCAATGAAACCAACAAAGGAAACGCGCAGAATTTTATAGCCCCAATAAATATTTATGAGCTTGCAACAACCGATATATTAACAGGAAATATGTAAACAAACTTGGACAATTCTAATCGATCCGGCCGGACATCTGTCTCCTTTTCTTGTGAATTCTTATCTCTGAATAAACGCGAGGCTGTCGATAATATTCGAAATATTTTCAAATCCAATGTCCCACCTATAATATGTTCAAGCACCCTTGGTCTTCGAGATTCAAAATTTCAAATGCTTTGGAAAAAACCGGTACCGTAACTTTTTTATCGTATATTTTTTTGGGAGCTGAGAAACCATAAAATGAAGAATGCCAAACATTGGTTTTTGTATCAAAGCCGCGATTCAAATTCGAGTTAGAATTTAAATGAACAGTTCTTCCGCATTCAGAAGTTTCCAGTTATTTGCATATCCATTTGAGAATATTAAGATATAACATATATCTATACCACAACAACCATATTTCAATTCATTCAAGTTTGAGAAAAACGGTTCTGACAATATAAAACTGAAAATTTAACCCAGGTTATAGGAATAATCTGAAATCCGATAACTTAGAACCCCAATATTCATTCTTATTCAAGTGTTGTGAGTCGAAGAAAATTAATATTTCAGAAATAACTATAGACAAAAATATCAATGAAAAACTAGCATTTTTTTGGCACTTTGCCAAATGAAAAAGCATATTTTTGGCATTTTCTGAACGCAAAACTAGCATATTTAGCTTCCTCTGAGATGGCAACACTGCCAACTAGGGGTGAAATTGAAATGAAAACGTATAAACCCTAAACCCCGTCAAAGCAAGGGGACTGAACATTTTTTCGAGAATGAAACGATGCAGAAATCGAATTGAATAACACAGTGCAAAATTTAAAGAGACATTTGAACAAACTTAAAGAGCAAACACAGAAAAAGCTTGCGAATTGAAGGTGCGCGATGTTGTAAATGTCAAATGATGCGGTGTTACCAACTTTAAGGCGTTTTAGGCCATGCTAATTTGGGTTCAGATGATCTACTCCCAAATAAATGTTTGTATAAAGATATAAGATGGTATGTTTTAATTTCTGACGCTAGCATATTTTAGCCACCGATTAAATTAGAATAAATGAGGTTTAATCGGTGTTAGTATGTCCCATGATGAAATTGATTTAAAAATAGTCGGTTCCAAATGGGTTTTTCGAAGGAGATCTTAAATTTGGCGGTGCCTGCCTCTGTTTTAAAGCCCTCAAACAGCCGAAAGTTAACAACTCGACAACATGCAACACAGCTGACCTCTTCAGGGCGTCTGCGCAAGATGCAACCTGATATCGATTTTGCCCCGCTTGTAGCGGGTGATAGAGGGGCCTCGCTGAACCTTCCAAATATTATTTCCGAGCCTTCTAAACGTCCGACCATCCGATATCGGCGAAAACTTACATTTCGCCATTTAACACGTGTCCCGACCCGTGTCTCGCTGAATAGCGCCGCTGCGGCATTGTCGGTCTTCTCAAAGGGTCCTTTGATGATACCGCCATGTGGTGATGCAGAGTGCCGATACGCTCGTTCGGGAGTTTGACCATCAGATGGTGTTTGGCGGTAGGTTCGGTCTTCAGAATGATGATAGTTGACGAGATTTCGATGGCGGAAAATCAGATTGCCCAGGTGAGAGTCGCTTTTCAGATTTGGGTCAGAGGGTTGCGGAGGCTGTAGGTGTGCCAGAAGGTCTTAAGATGGAATCTCGTTTCTGGAAAGGGGGTTTTCAGGTCTATATCGACGGGTTGTGCGTTTTTCCAGCATCTGGGAAATATCGATTTTCATGGGAATTATTCGTTTTCAATATTTTCGTCGCTGCAATAAGTTAATAAGTCTCTTGCCCCCGAAGCTTTTGCGATAACTCATTAATATTCTAACAGGAGAAGGATCTTGTCTAAAAATTGCATTATTTCGATAAATTTCGTATGATTTTCATAAAATGACCTTTGTCACTTCGACTGACAAAGGACGATTCTTATAATTCGTTCAAACATAAGATTACGGCAGTTTTTTAATTTTTACTATACTATTTTTCGAAATATCTTCAGTTATGGCTGTTTTTTGACCTTTAGTTTTTAGTGTCGAATTTCCTTTGAAATACTGATTTCTTCTTGTTGTGATGGAAATTTCTATCTATAATTTTCTTCTATTCATATTGTGAATCAGTTGGAGTTGGTGAAAATACAGACAATACGGATTTTCTTTACTCGACAACTGAAAGAGAGACATTTCTAGACGAAATATACTCCCCGTCCATAAATTCCGGACAGGCAAAATTTAACACCCTGTATCTTTTTTCGTGGTTCTCCGATTTTGTTGAAATTTTTACCAGGTATAGTAATGGGTCTTGTTATATTAACCTGGAATTTGCTTTGCGAAAATAGCTGTTGTTCATCCGTTATACAGGGTGAAACAAAACATTGTTTTATACCCTTCATTTCTAAACACACTGTGGTGAATTTGATATCATTCAGTTTTAATTTGAAGTGTGACCCTTTCTTAACAAAATGTTACTTGATTTACGTCAGTATCTGATTTAAAAAAAAAGATACACGTTTTCAAAAAATTGTTGTATTTTTTCAACTTTTATAACAATTTAAAACATTACAATACCTTATCGACTAGTAAACAAACAAACATCTGAAAATTATTAGCGTGTATTTCCACCTCGCTTTCTCATCACTTCTACCATACGACGTGGCATACTTTCAATGCATTTACGAATTGCTTCTAGGGGAAGCAACAATTTCAGTTAATGCAGAACAATGCTAGGCCTCACGTTGCACGGGAGGCGAATATTCAACGATTCGTGTGGCCAGCCAGAAGGCCGGATTTAAATCCAATTGAACATGTATGTGACATGCTAGGTAGACATGTTCGAAATCGGCAGCCCAACACCTTGCCCGATTTACGAACTGCCCTTCTTGAAGAACGGGAAAATATTCCCCCAGAAGCAATTCGGAAATGCATTGAAAGTATGCCACGTCGTATGGTAGAAGTGATGAGAAAGCAAGAAATACATGCTATTAATTTTCAGATGTTTGTTTATGTTTACTAGTCGATAAGGTATTGTAATGTTTTAAATTGTTATAAAAATTGAAAAAATGCAACACTTTCTTTGGAAATGTGTATCTTTTTTTTTAAAGCAGATATTGACGTAAATCAAAAAATATTTTGTTAAGAAAGGGTCACACTTCAAATTAAAACTTAATGAAATCAAATTTTCCGACTCAAATTCACCACAGGGTGTTTAGAATTGGAGGGTTTGAAACAAGGTTTTGTTTCTCCCTGTATAACGGATGAACTACAGGTTTTTTCGCAAAGTAAATTTCAGGTTAATATAACAATACCCAATACTATACCTGGTGAAAATTTCAGCAAAATCGGAGAACCACGAAAAAAGATACAGGGTGTTGAATTTGACAAAAATTTTGCCTGTCCGGAATTTATTGACGGGGAGTATATTATTCGAAATATCTTCAGTTATGGTTGTTTTCAGACCTTTATTTTTTAGTGTCGAATTTCGTTTGAAATACTGATTTCTCCTTGTTGTGGTGAAAATTTCTATCTACAATTTTCTATTCATATTGAAAATCAGTTTGTGTTTACGAAAATACAGTCAATACGGATTTTCTTTACTCGACTACTGAAAGAGAGACATTTCTAGTCGAAATATATGATTTTATTTGAATTAAAAATATTTTAACGTTTGCTAGAGATGTAATTTTCACAAATATGGTTGAATGAGTACTTCGTTTACAGGTAATTGCTTTCATATGTGGACTTATTGTCATCATATTGATGATAATGGGCCTGTCATCGACAGACTGGCTGATGGCAGCTGGTTGGAGACAGGCCTTTTCATGCATTGTATAGAAGAAGGTGCCAAACACCCTCTGCCCTTCAACATGCAAGAACCACCTGGTTGTTATCAATCTAGGGATGCAAGTAAGCAGAATTCTCTTTATCCTTTAGTTCTGCCAATAAAACTGTCCAGTCATTATTGAATCGAATGCTGATGGAAAATTTCTCTTCAAATTTGAAGCCCTCTGGAGTTTCTTATTGAAATGTTTTAAGCTAGAAGCAAGGAATATTTTAAAAATTAAATTGAGTGGTAGTTGAACTCCTATCTCCTGAAGAGTAAACTTTGATTCTTCCATCAAAATCATTATGTACCATATTACTTCGATAAGAAAAAATTACATTCATAATCAACCCATTCAAATTAGTTTTTTTCTGTGAATTTCAGACATATTCGAATCTAAATCAACATTTAAAATGTTGAAGTGAATCAATCAGAGGAGGAACATAATTTATCTTCTCCATAGATTTCAGTTTTGTTGGCTATTTTTGGTGTGACTAATGGTACAAGAGTATTCACACAAATTTGGGTGAAGCTGAATCTACATTGTATTTCTTGTTTTTGCAGCATATATAAGAACGGCAGCTGCCCTCTGTGTTATAACTTTGTTGACCGATCTTGTAGCAACAATTTTGACAGGATTAGGACTGAGATCAAAAGATCACCATACAAAGTTCAAGTACTACCGTTTTGCTGTCATCGTCATGGCACTCGCACGTAAGTTACAAATTCATTGGGTTATTTGAGGATGATTTAATTTTTATATTCATCTTTCTTCATCTTCTATTTTATTGCAGTTGTATCCATAATTCTGGCTCTCATCATTTATCCAGTTTGCTTCGCTGCCGAGTTGAATCTAGGTGAGTAAAAGGATGGTTTGTACCACGGCCTACTAAACCTAATTGACTGTTATATTTTCCTTTGAAAGTGTCTAGTTTAGGCCCGTTAGCATCAATACCCTCTGAAAGGAAAATAATTTTTTCGGAAGTCAAATCTGTCCAATAGTGATCAGTCCGAAAAAAAAATTTTTGAGCTATATCGTCCGGGGTCTTCTTTTCGACTAATTCGGGCTCGCAGATCACGAATATGTTATTAGTTTTTCTCTATTATCGGTATTTTTGGAAATAAATCGTTTTTTGTGGAAAATCTTCGAAAATTTGGTCAACTTTGAAGAGCTGTAGCAGCCAGCAAAACCTAACTATACGAATGCTGATTTTTTTACTCATAGATTGATCCTTCAAGAATGTAATGTTCAATTTTCATTCACCTATCACGGCTAGTTTAGATTTTCTGATTTTTTCTGCGAAGGTTCAAAATTTCGGATTTTCCATCGAGCATAACTTGAAAAATAATTGTTTTAGAAAAAATCTGTTTGCATATTCGTAATCTACGACCCCGTATTGGTCAACAGTATAAATTTGGTTTTGATCCGAGCAAAAAAAAAATTTGGAAATTTTTCCATACATATGCATGGAAATTTTGCCAAAAAAATTATTTTCTCCGATCCGCTTCAAAATTGGACCACTGAGTAAATCGAGGGCGTAGATTACGAATATGCAAACAGTTTTTTGCCGAGAAGGTTATTTTTCAAGTTATGGTCGATGGAAAATTCGAAATTTCAGACCTTTGCGGAAAAAATCAAAAAATCTAAAATGTTCGCGATAGGTGAACAAAAATTGAAGCTTTATATCCTTGAAGGATCTATCTGTAAGCAAAAAAATCAGCATTCGTCCAGTGTGATTTTTCTGGGTGTTACGGCACTTCAAAGTTGACCAAATTTTCGGAAATTTTTCACAAAAATTGAGTTATTTTCCAAAATACTCATACTAGAGAAAAACAAATAGCATATTTGTAATCTACGACCTCGAGTTAGTCGAAAAAATGACCCAGATCGATAAAGCTAGAAAAAAAAATTTTCTCATCTCTCCCAAGGTGTTTCCGAAAAAAAAATTATTTTTCGGGCTATAACGTTTGTGATTAGCATTTATGATATACACGGCCTACTAAATCTAACAGGCCGGAAGGTTAGACGTTGCCGTTGTTACCAGCAACGTGTCTAGTGGCACGCGTAGATATAGAAAGTATACGGATTTCTTGTGCAATTCGCACTATTTTCGATATAATTTGGAATTTATTTAAATTCACAATTGAATAACGAACTGCAGGGAGAAAAACAAAACTTCATTTCGTTTATCTGCGAATAATTTCTTAATATAATCCAGAACTCACCACGAGGAGGTAGCTGTTGTATCGGGTTCCACAAGATTACAATCAGAATGAAAATTATTTTACTTTCTGAAGCGAAAAAAGTGGGTGAATTAACATCAAAAGAGGAAAAAAGTCACCAATATTTCTGTCACCTAATAACCACTTGAAATTAGAAATGGGTACGTTTACTTCATCTCTAAATACGACTCCGATTCTCAAATTACTCAAGATCTTAAACCCCGATGATATTTTCGGAAATGCCCCCTCAAAATTTATATTGTAGAACTAAACTAAGTCATTTTCTTTAACGTTGGAAAAGAAGTTGAAAATTATTTGTCTTTGTTATGACAACAAAAGTCTGAAAATCGATCTGATCTTGTTTGTCCCAATCGGTGTAAATATTGTCATAATGGACAACTAATTTTTGTCTCCGTTCTTCAGGATCAGTTCTTTTAGGAGTAACTGAAGACGCCATGTAACTCGGTCGATTTGGAAAAATTGAAGGAAATGCATCTTCAGTTAATTTAGGAATTTTTCGGATTATATTAATGACTGAACCTTCGGCGGTTGAATAAGAATTATTTATCAAAATTTGGGAATCTACAAAATGTTTAATACAAACTACACTGTCATCGTAGACTCTAAAACTACTTTCTCTATGAATTGCGTTAAGCCATTTTCTTCTCCTCGCGAGATCTTTCGGAAATCTAAATACCGACACCTTTTCATTAGTAGATTTATAGTTGCTTTTGCAACCAGACACTGCACAAGTACAAGGCATAGTACTCAAATCGAAGATTTCCAAATGAAATTTTAATAAATATCAAAATGAAAAACCTTCCTGTTGATAATCCTTCCAGATATGAAGTCGAAAAATTCAATCACAAACCCGATACACACTGTTCTTGCAACTGCAACGCTTATTTTCACTTTATTTATTGATTGAAAAACCGATCACACGAACACGAAAAAACACAAACCTTGTTACACGTTTCCCGGTCGAATTTCTGATGCGAACTATATCACATGTTACGCTTCCAAACATAACAACTGCGAGTCCAAAGTCGTAAGTCTGGTACAACCCCTTGTGGGGGTTCTGGCAACGTCGCATTTTAAAGCGTTTGTACCTAACCTATTTCTCTTTTGAGCATGCCAAATCTAGCTGTCAGTGTCATTTAATAGGTTAGGTTAATTAAAGTCAATTTTTGGTATTAAGTCTATTGAATTCACCCACATGTTTCAAATTCACAAGTTTATACATAATGTTGAAGGTGTCCCACTACCATAATCTTTCCTATCTTTTCCTCAGGTAACAGAACAGTCTGGGAATTTGGATGGGCATACGGAGTGGGCTGGGGTGCAGCAATCTTCTTGTTCGGAGGAGTAATCCTGCTCTTATGTGATAAAGAAAGTGAGGAAATCTACTATAAGGAAAGGAAAATAGTGCAAGATAACGATTCTCGTGCCTAGTGGCCACAAAGTCTGCCCGACGTTGTTCTCTGATCGTAAGGGACTAAACGATGTAATCTCTCTACGAGAATGCGCAAAGAATGAAAGGTTCGTGTGAATGGAAATTTCTCTGGTCAGTTTGGATGCTTTAAAAAATTGTCGTTCGGATTATCTGTGACCGTTCTTGATAAATGTTGAAATTTGATATTGTAAGTCGAACTGGCTAGATGTTTTATGTTTTGCCGATTTCCTGAGTTGAGTATTGTACCTTAATCATATTTATTTATATAATGTAATGTTTTGAGTTGTGTATGAATGGAGGAGTGTTTGAGAGACACCCGGGTAGACTTGATGGTGCGTGATCAAAAAGACTTAAATACCATTTAAGATAGATTAAGGACTGATGTATGATTGTAAGATTTGTTACGATATTGTTTCGGATTATCTAAAATACCCATATTTTGCTAAGCCATTAAGTTCTTTACTTATCAAATAATGTTTTCTCGAATTGCTTCGATGTGAAAGCATCATAATGCAGCTATTTCCGGATCAGTTTGCAAAAAAACAAAAAGCATATCGAAGTAGAAATCCTTCAATTTTTTCCGGTTTCTGAATTGATTTCGATATTACTAAGACTCCACTTAGTTTTGATGGTGCTTCAAAGTTATCAATGATCCTTGAACCTCCACAAATATCTCTTGATAAAATATCTTAAACCTTGCAGATCGTAATAAGCAAATGTTTAATTGACGACAATTGTTACATTCGTTGTGTAGAATGAGAGAATTAACAATTTGTAGAACTCTTTTTATAAAGTGACTTGTTCAAATATAAAATTTGCCGATTGATTGTAAAACTTGGAATTAGTTCAACAATTATTTTGTAATGATTGGACCAATCTTGAAATTTGTTGATCCACATGGAAGAAATCTGTTTGGGAATTTTTGATTGTTTTCTTCCGACTCTCCTGAGTATGACGCTTGTAAATACTTGATTTTGGAGAATTAGTAGCGTATTATAAAATAGTTTTGTGATATATAGCTTAACCTGTAAATACTGAATGTAAACTCATAGATTTGTTGAATATATCAAGGCATCTTATTGTAGGCTGTTCTCCGGAAAATGTCAAACGATTTAAAAACATTTTTTACTCCAGACAATTGGAATTGGTGAGAAAATAAGTATGAATTGAAGACGGTAAACTTGACGTTTTTCTGAAACAAGCTCTCATTTTTCATTCCATGCAACACAAAATAGATACTAATGTTTATAATACTACTAATATGTAATAACGTTCGTTATAATTATGACCCTATTTATTTATTGTATTGATATTACTATGCATGTGTTCAAATTTTTGATTATTTACAAAACTAATGACTCGAATGTAATTGATATTCTTTATTAAGCTCCATTAAGGGTGAATGAATTCTATTTTATATTTTTTTAATCGTCAATTCTTTCACAAACCGTTGAAATGAAAATTTCTTTAATGTAAAAAAAAATGTTTGTGATAAGTTATTAAACCATTTCCTTTTCCGATGTAGGATGTAATAGAATTCATTTAACAAACCAATATAACCTTTAACTGGATGGATTCAAGTTTCGAAGAAACTTGTAGTTTCAAATTTGTAAAATGAAAGATTTTCGTTTGTATAAAACGTTTATTGAGTGAAATGTCTGATATAGATGAATTACTCGAAACTAATTCAGCACATTATACCTATTATTTGTAATGTAATAAATACAATTTCGAAAGTAATTATTTTTCATTATGTACAAAATATTTTTTTACGATTGCTTCTATTTGGTTCATTTCTTAAAATTCTATTTTTAGGGAATGTTAAAGGCAAAAATCATCTAGAAGATCGTCCTTAAGGTGATTTTATGAACTCAACTGGAATTAAGGGTCTCCGGTGGGGAATCTAAAGCCTCATCAAAAATTTCATCGTAATCTTGTTTTTCTCTAGCAAGATTTTTCGTCTCTTGAAGATGTTTAATTTTTTCCATGTCGAACAACTTTGGTTTTTTCGCACTAGGTTCCTCTCTGGCCTTCAGTAAATCATCTATCGTACTGTAGATTTCATCATCGTGTTCGTTAAATCTTAAAACGCAGGGCTCAATGGCTTGTGGTTTCAAAAATTTGATTAACTCCACCCCTTCTGTGTACGATGCGTGTGTTGAATAGCAGACATAATGTGATTCGGGGTCTTCCTTGCTTATACCTGAGGAATTACAAAAATTTAGATCGTTTTCGAAAATATTTCATCCTCATTGATTACCTTCTTCTAAATCCCTATTTTTCCATCTCATAGCAGACAATTTGATGGTTCTGATCTTGTATTTGTCATTGTTTTTACATATTTCTTTGAAAGAGTTCCCACAATTGCAATGTATATTAGTTCTTGAGTCGTCTAAGCTCACAGCTCCATCTAATTGTGGTATTAAACTATAGAAATCAAATTCTTTTTTATTAATATGTATAGGCTTGTTCAATTTCTTGAAAATTTCCATGAACAAATATTCGTATCCATATCTGGCACTTGTATTGAGGTGGATTATGTGTCTTTCGCTCAAAGCGGTCCATTCTTTAATTAAGGTAACTATCTCATTCAAACTCTCCTCTCTCGATGGAAAATGAGTATAACTTTCCAGGAAAAAGGTAGTATCCAAGTATATTTTTTTAATACGTTTCAGTTCTCCATAAGAGTCGTAAAACGCATTTATCTTTTTTATATCACTGGATTTCATTCTGAAATCACCAGTATACAACACTGTTTCTTGTGCCTCGAATAAAAACATTACAGATCCTGGACAGTGTCCTGAAGGAATAGTTATCACTGATATTACTAGGTTCTGCAAGGTAATAAGTGTCGGATTATGAAAATCGAGTTCTTTTATGCGATCTTCTATGTCTGGATGAAGCTGTTTCAAAATGGCTTTTGTGATGTGAGAAGCATAAATGAAACACCGTCTTTTCTTCAATGTCTCTTTGAATACTGGAGTATTCAAGCCAACCATATGGTCTGTATGGCAATGAGACAAGAAATAAGCATCGGAATCTAAGTTTTTCTCGTCGAATCTATCTACACTAATTCCAGGTACCTCTGTTATTTTACCTCCGAAAGTACTCATGTTGAAATTTGAATATTTATTACTTATGAAAGAATGTATTTCGTTTACATGACCTTAATATATTATATCCGAATAATTCCCTGGAAAATTCTCAAATATCGGCCACAGAAGATATTTTCACTACAGACGAATTCAAATTTCCCGCGACGGAAATCGGAAACGTTGACGTCTCACTTGTTTTGGCGGCTTCACTGAGTTATCGAGGTTTATTGTTAGGTTAATCGCTTAACCTAATTCGATCAAATAAGGTTATTATCAAAATTTTCTCGATTAATAATTACCGAATATCATTATCGAAATCGAAGGAACCATCTACAATTATAATTCAAATTGTTTGGAATCATTTGAAATTGTACTTTATCTTCGTTGTAATCGTTTATAAAACGACATTGGCAGCCATTACACTTCGAAGTGAAGGTCGGTCGACGCTAAAACTGGAAGATTGCTTGGTTAGGTGTCAAATAATTTTCCTGTAAGTAACATTTGCTATTTCATCAGAAAATGCCAGTTTTTCGATTATTGCCCTGTGTATTTTTTATTTGCTGAACATGCACGAAAAACACCGCTGTTAATTAATTCGAGATCATATTGAATCCGTTGGAAGGTAGATCCGACATTATGGATGTCGTTTCTAACCGTACATCGCATTCAGTGGGTCAACTGTTGCCGATAATGTGAAATTTTCGAGAAAGACCCTTTGTTAGTGTTTATATTTGTTTACTGCCTCCAAAATTTGTAAACTCTTAACCTCAATAAATTTTCTCTAACCTCTTCTTGTCAAAATTTTTGTTAACCTAGAATTCAGTAAAATCTATTGTTACTGTGGATGATTATTCTATTCTCCGTTATAGAAACTTATACATATGTTTTGATAAGATTACTACCACATGCTGATATGGATTAATAAAATCTCATGAATCCACGGTTGATCTCACCAAAATCGTTTCAAAAATTTTGCAAATTGAGCTTTACCAAACGAATTCTATTTCAAGAGTTTAAGAATGACGTTACTAACGTTTGTAACAAGATGTTGGTACTCAAATTTATAATATGAGGAAAACTACGAACTTTAAACATACAACGAAAATAAATCATTGAAGATACAAACAGACTGCAAGGCAATGCAAGTTTTGATGAGTCATCCATTCAAATTTATGTTTCGAAATATCATAATTAGCTAGTTTTTCTAAACATAACTTCGCGATAAATGAATTACTTGAAAAATACCTCAATATCTATCAATATTTCAACAATCCGATATTGAATAGCCCATCAGCAATGTGTAGATGTAATAAAATTTATTCCTACAGCTAAACATAAAACTAAGTTAAATAGTTTTTCAGAGAAAAGTGAATATCCACTAATTATTATAATTTAAAAAAAATAAACATATAAAATGATCTGAAATAATTTATTTTTGAACAATTTTAACGGTCGTGAAGTAAAATAATGATATTTAGCATCGAATAATTGTCGATGCCGATAATAATCTTAATTATATACCTCCGTTAATGCGTTGTGTCCGAAATGTCTGTTATTATAGAAAATTCAACCGAAGATTATATTAAACTTACATAAATTCATACCTACAAACAATTCAGAGCGAAAGATTCTTATAATTGAGGTTGAAAACAAAATTAGATGAAATTTTATCCGTTTTCGAAGAAATCGAATCATTTGAAAACTGAACTAAAACTATTTCAACTTGAATTGGGAATTGGCTTCAAAAGTAACTTGAAAATTTCGTTATTCAATAAATAAGTTTCTGAATTTTACTTTTTATAGTAATTCCATTATAAAAATTTGTCACGATTTGATCTGAAATGGCCACCAACAAATTTTCTTGCTTCAATACTTCTTACTGCAGCAAAAACCGAAGATTTCATATTTCATGCATACCATTAGGTTAATTCGAATTGGTTATTCTGGTTATTTCAATTTTTATGTTTCAGGTACCCAAACTGTTGATTAAAGATACTTGTAAATGTATAGTTTAGCTATTATTATCATTAATTCTCCTTTGTCGACTACCAAAGACACTATACCGTTCCTTTTCAGCTGAACATGCTTCTCGGACACTAAAAAATGGAAGAATCATTCTCCCTGACCTGGGAGGATTCCGGCACGGTTGTCCAGAATGAAGAGGTCATCTATGGCACCGAAGAAACCGAAATTCTACCCGGTCAAACTGAGGAGTTCCAAGGGTCAGACGTGGTGGTCTCCCAGAACGGGGAGGAGATACAAGATGGCAACATCATGTATTTCACCGACGACAACGTCCTGGTGATGCAAGAAGCCAACCAGAACAACTTCGGGGAGCACTTTATGGATTGTCAGGTACTTTTGGACTTATCGAGAAATATTTCCACAAGCAGAGTTAATATACTGACTTTAAGAGAGTTTTCCGGGCTTATTGGCAGTGGTCTATTAGGAATTAAGTCACCTAACGTTTCGCCCACAACTGCGGTAGGCATCTTCAGAGAATTCTTGGTCTGAGGTTGTAACTCGACAGCTGAATTTCCGAAAGTGATGTTGGATTCGATCCGTTGGTCCAACTTATACCCTGATCATTGACGGGAGAAGGTAGTGGGTTTACGAGCGTGATGTTGATTGGTCCATCGCTCCCACTTCGTATTGGCTTGATTTTGGTATTTTCCAACACCGGCAACCATGCGCTATGTACCAAAGGAGTTTCTTCCCTTCTATTCATGTTGTTCTTATGTTTATATATTTCAATGGCTTCCATGTTCATCCTAGGGTAGAAACTTTTGATGTTCGAAATGGCCTCTGCCTTTGAGAAAACAATATTGTGTCCATCTGTTAGAGCATGTTCCGCTAGTGCGGATTTCTCTGTCTGATTGAGTCGACAGCATCGTTCATGCTCCTTAAATCTCGTATTGATACTTCGCTTCGTTGTACCAATGTAGACTTTGTCGCAGTCACAAGGTATTCTGTAAATACCGGGTTGAGAGAGTGGGTCGACTTTGTCTTTGGTAGTTCTGTCCATTTGGCCAAGTTTTTGAGTTGACTTATAGACAGTCTCTCAAAAATCAACTAAAAACTTGGCCATATGATTAGAACTACCAAAGACATAGTCGACCCACTGTCTCAACCCGGTATTTACAGGATACCTTGTGACTGCGGCAAAGTCTACATTGGTACAACGAAACGAAGTATCAATACGAGAATTAAGTAGCATGAACGATGCTGTCGACTCCATCAGACGGAGAAATCAGCACTAGCGGAACATGCTCTGACAGATGGACACAATATTGTTTTCTCAAAGGCTGAGGCTATTTCGAACATCAAAAGTTTCTACCCTAGGATGAACATGGAAGCCATTGAGACATATAAACATAAGAACAACATGAACAGAAGGGAAGAAACTCCTTTGGTACATAGCGCATTGTTGCCGGTGTTGGAAAAGACCAAAATCAAGCCAATGGGAGCGACAGGTCAATCAACATCGTGCGCGTAAACCCACTACCTTCTCCCTCCATTAATCAGGGTATAAGTTGGGCCGACGGATCGAATTCAGCATCACTTTCGGAAATTCAGCGGTCTAGTTACAACCTCAGACGAAGAATCCTCTGAAGATGCCTACCGCAGTCGTGGGTGAAACGTTTGGTGAAATAATTCCGAATAGACCATGGCCAATAAGCCCGGAAGACTCTCCTAATGAAATATTTCCAGGAGTAGAGTCTATCTAGTAGGAGAATCTTTTTGAAAATTAGGTAGTTTTTTTATTGATGATTCATTTTAAAGTTCTCTGTCAGGTTAGTTTTTTCGAAAATTAGCTTTTTTCCGGATTGATGATTCATTTGATATTTCTCTGATAGGTTAGGTTAGGTCAGTTATAATAGTAAGGTTAGGTCAGGTTAGATCAGATGAATATGAAATCAATGATTCCTCTATTGACGGTGACGATGATATAGCAACGGTCACAAAAGTAAAGAATGAAGAAAACAAAATTTCAGACGAGCAGATAAGGATGCTCTTCGAAACAAAGCATATAACAGTGAAAAATGAAGCTCACTGTAAAGTTCAAACCAAAATTTGAGATATCCTCAAAGTTGACTAAAATTTTAATGTAATCTCTTGATTGTACAGATTCAAATTCGAATCATTTTTGTTCCTTTTCTGAATAATGCTATTCGTTCAATAAACAAATTACAAGAAAAATAAACATATAAACTAATCGAATATTTTCTTTCACTTCTATGGTTATTATATTTTATTCATTAAACAACTCTTAAGAATAATTCTGTTTTTCTTCAATCCGGGCAACTGCCTTGCCATCAATTGTCCGGATTAAAGAGGTTGCACTGTATATTATTACGGGCCTGTGGCCCGATAATTATGTATATTCATACTTTATTAAATTTGTTCAAGTGTTCTTTGTCTTTTATCGTTCATGTATCTGTCTTTCTGAAAGCCTATTTTTCAGGTAACCGAGGAAGTTGTCGCAGGACAGTGGGAAGAAAGCTGTCCCGAAGAGATCGTAGTCGGTTCCGAAGAAGCCATAGGTCTCTCCGGAGAGCAAGCTTCAGCCGAAGACGTCGAAATTCCCCTTCCGACAGACCAAGACGAATACACCGCCGCCAGACCCTACCCCTGCGACTTCTGCAGCCGCAGGTTCAGGAAGAAGGCCAACCTGATGAACCACATGGTGGCCCATCAGACCGACAGGCCCCACGGGTGCAACCTGTGCGGGGTGAGGTACATAAGAAAGTGCGACCTGATGAACCACCTCAAGATCCACGCTTACATCCCTGAAGCCGAGGGAGCCGAAGAGGAGGAGCAAGAGTTGGAGGTTTCGGACTCGGAGAAGTACAGGAAGACCAAGAAGACGTTCAACAAGAGACGCAGGAGGCAGAGGGTAAAGGAAGAGTTCCCGAGCTACGAAACCGAGGAAATGGGGGCAGCGTCTAGCTCCAGAAGCTTCTATTCCAACATGGAGATGGAGGATGTTAAGAATTACGATTATATGCAGGCCGAGAGCGGGGAACCTTCGGAATTGAAGTATCCGGTGACCGATCATAGGAAACCGTTCGTGTGCCAGCATTGCGGAGTAGGTAAGGATCGTTCTCATTCATTATTAGAGTGTTTTAGAAACGCAAACTTGAATAAAGTTTCTTTTATTTTGATATTTACTCATTTTAAGGTGGCTTCCATATTTAACCTAACTAAACGACAGCCATATTTGAATAAAAGATCCCTTATTTTGACAGTTCTCCCAATATTCTATGTTCGCATAACTGTCAAAATGAAGGAAATGTCATAATGAAGTTGACAAGGAATAAGTCGTTTCGATAGATCAAATATCTGAGCAACGGTAAGGGATCTTTTATTATAGGTTCCTTTAATACAGTAAGGCCTGTATTTGAGTTTCGATAGATCTTTATCATATTTACTGCTGTTTAGGAATAATAAACTAAACCATTGAAGAAATCAGGATTGATAATAAAGAATGAACTAAAACTTAGAATACTTGAATCTGGACATAAAAAAACGAAGCATCCTTCATACAAACACAAAATAAACTCTTTAGTACCTTGAGAATTGTAAATTTCTTGGTTTTAGTTTTCCTAGTTGTTGATTCTTTTTATTGACTGTTACATTTTCCTTTGAAAGTATCCAGTTTAGGCCCGTTTGCATCAATACCCTTCGAAAGGATTACTAAACTGAGTCACATAGTTCGAAAAATAATTTTTTCGGAAGTCTCATATCTGTCTGATGGTGATCAGTCGGAAAAAATTTTTTTTGGAGCTATATCGTGCGGGGTCTTCTTTTCGACTAATTCGGGCTCGCAAATCACGAAAATGCAATTAGTTTTTCTCTATTATCGGTATTTCGGGAAATAAATCATTTTTTTTGGAAAATTTTCGAAAATTTGGTCAATTTTGAAGCGTTGTAACAGCCAGAAAAATCGAACTAGGGGAATGCTGATTTTTTTTCAAATAGATTGATCCTTCAAGAATGTAATGTGTAATTTTCATTCACCTATCACGACTAGTTTAGATTTTCAGATTTTTTCCGGAAAGGTTCAAAATTTCCGATTTTCCATCGATCATAACTTGAAAAATAATTGTTTTAGAAAAAATCTGTTTGCATATTCGTAATCTACGTCCCCGTATTAGTCAACAGTATAAATTTTGTTTTGATCCGAGCAAAAAAATTTTTTTGCAAATTTTCCATACATATGCATGGAAATTTTGTCAAAAAATTTATTTTTTCCGATCCGCATCAAAATTTGACCGCAGAGTAAATCGAGGGCGTAGATTACGAATATGCAAACAGATTTTTGCTGAAACGATTATTTTTCAAGTTATGGTCGATGGAAAATTCGAAATTTCGGACCTTCGCGAAAAAAATCAAAAAATCTGAAATGTTGGAGATAAGCGAACAAAAATTGGGCCTTTATATACTTGAAGGATCTATCTATGAGCAAAAAAATCAGCATTCGTCCAGTGTGATTTTTCTGGTAGCTAAAGCCCTTCAAAGTTGACCAAATTTTCGGAAATTTTTCACAAAAATTGAATTATTTTCCAAAATACTCATACTAGAGAAACACTAATAGCATATTCGTGATCTACGACCTCGAATTAGTCGAAAAAAAGACCCAAGTCGATATAGCTAGAAAAAAAAATTTTTTTTCATCTTTCCCAAAGTGTTTCTGAGAAAAAATTATTTTTCTGGCTATAAGGTCCCGGGTCATATTTTCGACCGATTGGAGCTCGCAGATTACGAATATGCAATTAATTTTGACATTTTCTCACAGAATCTTAACTAAGGAACTGTCAAATTTTCCTGTCTAGTGACATTTCAGTTATTCATGTTGCACCCTAGTTTAATCAAGCCATTTTATTGGCTGGTTGTCAATGATTGCTGTCATTTCATTAACCTTAACCTAATCAATATCTAGTCCTTGTGTCAGTCAGTTCCTGGTGAATTATTATATTGTGATTAGCATTTATGATATAGATTTTTGAATGTCATTTGTTGCTTTGTATTATTTTTAGTTCTTTTCTTCTATTCATTGCTATTCATTATTAGGTTAGGTATAATGTTGTTGCTCTTTATATCTCTCATCCTTGCGCCGTAAAGTAATTTCTGCATGATCTTATCTGCTTCCTTATCTTCAGGATTTGCCCGAGAGAAGGCGCTGGCCTCGCACGCGCGCATCCACGGAGGGGACTCCCCCTTTGAGTGTCAGAAATGCAACGAGATGTTCTGGGACATGAAGTCGATGAGGGATCACTGGCGAACCAAACATGGCGATCTCGAGGATTACGATGACGATGAAGACGAGGATTATTCGGAAGAGGACCACAAGTACGGCACTTACTACTGCACCACTTGCGGGATCTCTTTCCACAGGCAGGACAACCTGAAGAGGCACCAACGGGTGCATATGAGGGATGAAATGGCCAACAATCCCGACTTGGGTAAGAATTTAGCATCATTTCGAATAGGAATGTTAATAATATCGGAATCTGTGAGTAGTTCAAGGCCAGTTGCGTCAAAGAGTAGTTCATTTGTCATCCTGTGTCAATTGAAGCAAAGGTTATAGAGTTAGAAAGATAGGAAACGCTCATATATTTGTGGTACTGAATTCTGATTACGATTTTTGGCTAGTTTCTTACTTTTGACACCTAGAGGGCGTGAAAACATTATTCAGTACAGAAAACTATTTTAATAGGCTCGAAATTCGAATTATACTTCTCATAAATTTCCATTGAATCGAGTATTCTTTGTTGAGCTTTCAAAGAAACATCCTGATCGACAAAACAAAAACAGGGCTCCGCTTTTTGATCAGGATGATATTTTCCATCTACGCATTGGTTTGAATCAAATGAAATACGCTTCTGGATTCTTTATATTTTTATTTGAAATGATTGTGTAAAATCAAGTACAATACAATGATTATGAAATTGAGAACATTTTAAAATTTGTTCACATATTAGAGAATTATTATAACAATTTCAAGAACTTATTCATACAGTGAACTCTCGATGAAATGGACCCGATTCATACATATCTTACCTAGTGTATTTTCACCTCAATGAGTCTAGAGGGTCTAGTAGATGAGTCGAACTGCTGGAAGGGTCGTCAAGAGAACCTCCACCTCTATAAGTTGTTCTTCTGACAACCATAGCCTCTATGAGTGGAACTCTTTGATCTAATGAATGAGACCGAAGAAGATTCGGTTTGCAAACAAATCACCACACGTGATGAATATCATACGATTTTTCGACCTCTATGCTCAGACGCTCGTTTCTCATTGATGATGATTTCGTGTTTACCTGAGTTTTTCTCTTAATGAAGTGAAGTCTCACTTGAATAACTCAAATGTTTGGTGAGCTGAACAATAGATAAGTCGAACAGTTCTTTTGGTCCCTAGGAATTCGACTTAACGAGAGTCCACTGTATATTAATTACAGAATGTTTGAACAACAATAAAAGAAAAATATCGGAGGTTTACAACAAGACCTTTATGTCAGCCCAGCCAGAGTTCTTTATATGTTATCCAGAACAATATATTTTTGCCCCGAAACCTCTATCCATTTGATAGCACTGAAAAGGAAAAGCAATGAACAAGACAGTTACATGATATGTGTTTCAAAACTTATATTTCCATTCTTTTTGGTAATGAAAAGAATGCACATTCAAGATTATTCTTTCTTGATTTTAACACAAAATTTATAGCAGAAAAACACACAAACAAAGATTATAGAATGAGCTAGGTGCTACTCTTGCAGATTTTGAATTATTTCAGTGGAAAATACGCGTAGGTATACGAGAAAATACAATCGTCATTCAGAAAATATATTTATTCAAAATTGACATACATACTAATATACGGGTTGACACAGACTCATGGTACACCCCCATTTTCTCCCTTGTTTCTGTAGCTATATTTCTGAAATTTGGAAAATTGAATATACTCACTATAGAGCACTTTTTGACATATTTAGAAAAAAATCCAATTTCCTGTTTTTCCGGAAATGACATCAACTGTGGATTGAACCGAGAAGATACTTAAACTTGTCTAAACTCCATTATCATGTTCGTATTGGTTATACAGAAAAATAGTTGATCATCTCCATGTTATCCATCGATGGCTCGGATAAACAAATTCTTCCCAAAACGACTCGCAATTCTTAATCTGAAATGAAAAAAGACAAAAGCAGAAAAGAAACCGATTATTCAGAATAAATCAAATGCATTTTAGAAATGCATTTGCTACTTTAAAAAACATCAACATTCAGATTTCTTGGCCAAAAAATGTTCGGAGGTTTATAAATATTTATGACAGAAATGTCACAAAATTTGAAAGAAATGAAATAAACTCCATCAATTTCCCCTTTCCGAATCTGTTGAAAATCACGAACTGATAATTTTTTAACATACCAAGCTAAACTTGTGAAAAATCGATTAATACATAACTTTCAACTGTCCTCTTTCACGAGGATTTTTTTCTGTTGCCGTGTGGGTTTCTTGCAGAAGAATCACTTCGATACCATGTTCATCAGCCAATTTCGAGACGTAATCACACTTGTCTTTCGAAATTCCTTCGATATTCAAATTCAAAATCCACAAATTCTTGCTCTCTGGTCGTGAGGGTTTTTCAAACCGGATACGACCTTCCAGGTGATGATTTTTCGGCAGTTCAGATGTTTGAAGACCGCTACGGGACCCCAATGAAAGGAAATCATCTGCCATAGATAAACCAAACATTTTATAACACAAGAACTTTATTGAATGAAATCACTGTATGTAGTCGCTTCGTTTCCCATCTTTATACTCTATAATCTTTGTCACGCAGTTTTCGATTAGGAATGTAGATAAAATCGGAATCTGTGAGCAGTTCAAGGCCAGTTACGTCAAAAAGTAGTTCATTCGTCCTCCTGTATCGATTTATTCGTCGGGGGAAGTTTGCATATACGTATAAACTCCTATACCGCTAGCATTGGCCGGTTTACCTGCATTCATTTGAAGCAGCGATCACGTGGTACAATTGTCCCCCAGCCGCGCACTGCGCATGCGCGAAAACCCAACCTCTAATATTTCCAAATATGTAGTTATATTCACTTGTCAGTGTGATGTCAGATGTAAAAAAAGTAACCTCACTTTTTCTCAATTTGTCAAATTCTGAGTTTGCGCATGCGCAGATTGTTGTATGGGTCAACAGACATGGCAACTAGATCAATTTTATTTTCACGTTAGCAGTATAAGGTTTAATAGGTATATGGAAGTTTGTAGTCACTAAATAATGCCGTTTCTCGCGCAGGTCACATATGCAACGTCTGCGGCGAGTCGTTCCCCGAAGCCCTGGAGCTGCTCGCGCACGCCGAGGTGCACGCGCGCGGCTCCGAGCACCGCTGCATGATATGCGGCGAGGACTTCGACGACGACCAAGGCTGCGCGGTGCACGTGCAAGAGAAGCACGGCGACGACCTCCCGCCCAACACCTGCATGCTGTGCGGCAGGCAGTGCAAGGACCGCAGGGCCCTCCTGAAGCACTCGTGGGAGCACTCCAAGGAGAAGGTGTTCTCGTGCTCGAAGTGCGCCAAGACGTTCCACAACAAGGCCAGGCTGAAGAGGCACATGCTGTCCCACAGGAACAAGGTCGTCTCGTGCGACGTTTGCGGGGAGGAGTTCCCGGACGGGAGGACGTTGATGAATCACAGGCATAGTCATAGTAACGTGTCCGGGCGCCAGTTTCCGTGCAGGGAGTGCGGCAAAACTTTCGGGTCCAGGAGTTCGCAGCAAATTCACATACGTATTCATACAGGTAAGGAAGAAGGAGAGGAGGTTGAGGTGGGTGTTTGGGTTGGGCGTGTATTTTGACGGCATTCTTGAGGTTGATTAATAAATTATCTGCTTCAACGCAAGCCATAGCAGTCCAGAATCTTCTGGAGAGGCCTACTGTAGATGTAGGCGAAATAATTCCTCATATACCACGCAAATAAGCCCAGAAAACTCCCTCAATATCCCTTTATCCGGTCATGAAAGCCTTAAACCCTTTTCGATAAAGTTGGCAACACTGTGCAAGAGTCATGTAACTATTGAAATATTGTCTGGGAGGTCTCTGCATTTTCCTGGAAATTTAATTTGGGTTTTCTCTCCCAAGAAACAATTAGAAATTTTTTTTTTAATAATATAAGAAAGGCCCCTGCGTGAAACTTTGAGCACTAATTTGTCAAGGGCCAAAACTTTACGAGAAGAAATCGTTGCCTAACAATGATCAAGAAGAATACACTTTGAACTCTTAAGCGTAGTCTAAATCAGACTCCTTCGTCAGACAATAACTAGTTTTCATTCAACTTTGTAGAATCGTGACAATTTTTTGATTTTTGGATTGACATTTGTCAATATATGATGAACATAGATCAATATTGATTACTAGATGTTGATATCGTTATTTTATTTCAAAATTCCCTGAAACCAGTTCTTTTTTCCTTAAATCCATCCAAATTCGATCTATTCCTACTGAACAATTGGCGAGATTATTAGCCTCATCCAACAAAATACAAGCTGCCTCCTTGATTTTTCTTTTATAACCATCAGGTTCCGTTATTAGAATTTTTGTTCCATTCCAATCCATCATGTGATTGCCGGTATTGGAACACACATGATCTGCTATCTGCGATCTACCAATATCTCCATTTTTTATGTTATTCTTATGTTCGCGTTTTCTGATTTCTAATGGTCTTGATGTTTCTCCTGTATAAGATTTTCCACAAATACAGGGAATATTGTAAATACAATTTCTTAATTTTTGGTTCTCATTCAAAGGTTTAGTTTTTGTTAATAAAGATCGTAAATCATTTTTTGTGTTGAAAACAGTTTTTATGTTGAATTTAGAACCAATTCTTCTAATTTTTTCTGAAAGTCATGTAACCTCGGAAAAACACGGCCTCGGCCTACTAAATCTAACAGGCCGGAAGGTTAGACGTTGCCGTTGTTACCATCAGCGTGTCTAGTGGCACCCGTAGATATAGAAAGTATACGGTTTTCTTGTCACAATATTTCAAGTCACAATTAAAAGAAGAACTGTAGGGAGAAAAACAAAACAGCATTTCGTTTATCTGCGGATAATTTCTTAATATTTTATCGCAAGTAATCCAGAACTCACCACGAGGAGGTAGCTGTAGTATTGAGTTCCACAAGATTACTATCAGAATGAAAATTATTTTACTTTCTGAAGCGAATAAAGTAGGTGAATGAACATCGAAAGAGGAAAAAAAAAAGTCAAAAATATACCTGTCACTTAATAACCACTTGAAATTAGAAATGGGTACGTTTACCTCGTCTCTAAAGACGACTTCAATTCTCAAACTACTCAAGATCTTAAATCCCGATGATATTTTCGGAAATGCCCCCTCAAAATTTATATTGTAGATCTGAACAAAGTAATTTTCTTTAACTTTGGAAAAGAAGTTGAAAATTGCCTTGTGTTTGAAATGACAACAAAAGTCTGAAAATCGATCTGATCTTGTTTGTCCAAATCGGTGTAAAAATTGTCATAATGGACAACTAATTTTTGTCTCCGTTCCTCAAGATAAGTTATTTTCGGAGTAACTGAAGACGCCATGTAACTCGGTCGATTTGGGAAAATTGAAGGAAATGCTTCATTAGTTAATTTAGGAATTTTTCGGGGCATATTAATAACTGAACCTTCGGCGGTTGGATAAGAGTTATTCCTCAAAATATGGGAATCTACAAAATGTTTCATACAAACTACACTGTCATCGTTGACTTTAAAACTACTTTCTCTATGAATTGCGTTAAGCCATTTTCTTCTCCTCGCGGGATCTTTCGGAAATCTAAATACCGACACCTTTTCGTTAGTAGATTTATAGTTGCTTTTGCAACCGAGCACTGCACAAGTACGAGGCATAGTACTCAAATCGGAGATTTCCAAATGAAATTTTAATAAATATCAAAATGAGAGACCTTCCTGTTGATAATCATTCCAGATATGAACACTGAAAGTCGAAAAATTCAATCACAAACCCGATACTCACTGTTCTTGCAACGGCAACACTTATTTTCACTTTATTAATTGATTGGAAAAACCCATCACAGGAACACGAAAAAAACACAAACCTTTTTGCACGTTTCCCGGTCGAATTTCTGATGCGAACTAACACATGTTACGCTTCAAAACAGAACTGCAAGTGCAAAGTCGTAACACTGAGCCTGGTACAACCATTCATTAAATTTCGACAGGAATCCACTAAACTTGACTGAAATAGAGAAAATATCGTCTAATACCCCTTGCAGAATTCAGTTTAATTGTCATATCCCATCCAATTTCAGTCCTTTGACCTCAAGAATCTATTGTTAAAATATACGGACAAGCCAAGGACTCGCCTTTTAGTGGGTAATAACCTTCAGTTTGAGTGTTAACAAGATATTTTTTTCTTCCTGCAGGTGAACGACCATACGGATGCCGCTTTTGCTGGAAAGCATTCGCAGACGGTGGAACGCTGAGAAAACATGAAAGAATCCACACAGGAGAAAAACCGTACGCTTGTGCGGTATGTCCTAGAGCTTTCAATCAAAGAGTCGTCCTAAGAGAACACATAAGATCGCACCATTCCGGTCCTGATCCCAAATACACCCACAGCATGACCCCTTACTGCTGTTCGGTGTGCTCTGACATGTTCGCCACCTCTCAAGACCTGATAGTGCACCTGATCCACCACTGCGACATGAACACAGCCATGAAAAGACAGCCCCAAATCGGCCCCAGGAAATACAAGCGAAGGAGAAAACTGAAACCGCACGAGATAGATCTGTTGTCTTATAGGATGGAGGATGACAACGTACAAGAGCAGGTGGAGCAGCCCCCGTCTCAGGGGGATACAATGCCGGAGTACGAGATAGATATGGAGCCTAGGAGAAGGAGGACCAGAAAACCTTCTCCGAAAAGAGAACCGATACAATTCGAGGAACCTTACATTGAACCGGAGACAATTCCCCAATCTGCTCCGGTGGTAGAATCCCCTCCCACCCCTTCGAAGGTCCCCACTGTTTCGAAGAACAAGAAAAAGTTGAAGAATGACGGTGTGGCTCTTTCTTCGAGACCAAAGATGATCCATACGCAAAAAACTCGAGTTCCGATGGAACCTGGTGAGATTGGTCGAGTGAGACACAAAACGAGAACTACGGTGACTAGAACCCAACCCGCAGAGTTCAAAGCGGCAAGTTCAGGAGAAAGGATTCGACCCAGAACCAAAAACGTAAGTTATCACATATTCAACTCCGAAAAACTGCCTATAGCAACCTTCCCGGAAGATGTAACAGCTGTCAATAATTTACTGAAACAGGATCAGCAAGAGGAAGGTAATTCAAACGGTCTCCTCTATTTAGATCAGGTCGAAACGCCTGAGGTGGCAGTCGAGCAAACTATAGAATTCAACGAGCCAGTACCTACGAACCTTATAAGGGTTCGCAGAAAAGCTGCAACGAGACAATCGGCAAGAAAAAGTACCAGTTTATCACCGGGAAGGCACATTATAGGTCCTGGAAGCAAGGTACGACTGGTAAAAAGCGGAATGATAGTTAAGAAAAAAGTTAAAGAAGAAAAAACCGAAGAAGGGGTGAATGTCAAACAAGAGGCAGATTACGAACAGAACGAAGAACAAGAGGTTCCGGAAGAGTTCCCAATACTCGAAGAAAATCACACGACTGAAGAGACAGAGGTGCAACAGGATCAGGACGAGAAAAAGGTGAACCTCGATCAAAACATGAAACAGGAGATGATCGAAGCGAGTCCCTTGCACGAACTGGCAGAAATCTCTATGCAGCATGCGCAGAATCTCTTTAAGTGCGAGATGTGCAGCGCTGTGTTCTCAGACAGAGCCCAACTGCTGGTACACGTACCTATACATATCTGATGCCGAGCAACGGACAGGATTCGTGAAATAGAAATTGCTCGAGAGAAGTTTTGAGTCGTTTAGGATTCTTCTCCTTTAATCTGACAGATTGGACGATGAGACGTTACGTCCGCGAGAAATGTGATGACAAATGATCTATTTTTGACGTTTTGGAAGGAGGTTACGAGTCGTATGTCGAAAGTTTGAGGCACCGTGAAGTTTTGTTGCGGCGAAATTTTTATTTCATTCGAATTCTTTCCGGGGCCCTTCAGAAATGGCAGTTGTCTCGAAGGAATGATACGGCAGTGAGTATGATTGAATTGGATGTATGAAAACGTAAATGTGAAAAATGATTAACAATAAATAACACCGAAAGTACGAAAATTGGGAGTTTCATTACAATAGAATTGAATGAGTGTAAAAGAACATTATTATTTAAAAATTTTACCTGCGGTTAAGTACATAAACTGTCATTTTTGATTCTTTTATTTTAATTCCTTCATCATCGCTATTTTTCACATTTGTCTTTTCACAGCATATATCTAATTCAATTTGATCTCGTGCTGTTCGAAAATGACTATTGTTTCTGCGGATCCCGAAAAATGATTTTCAAATCGAAAGTAATGAATGTTATCTGTATTACGAAATGCAAGGGTGTATGTGGAGATAGTTATTGCGAAATTTTACTTGCGGTTCCTAAGGTGGTTCAGATATGTCAATAAAAAAATTTTAATCAGTTTTGTAGTTGGATTGTCTCGCTTCAGAATTGAATCGGTTAATTTTGCATATGTAGTTTATTCCTTGATAAGTGTCATGATTTCGAGAGTTATTTCATCGATACATTTCAGGCAAAAGGACCAATATTTATTTATAAATTCTTCAAACGTAAATTGTGAATTTTATCTGCAAGAATGCTTGAATTGAAGACATTGGAGAGTAATTGTGTTGCAGTTGTAATTATTTTTAAGGTGAAGACCCTTTGAATTGACCCCTTATCAAATCTGTGGTAGAAAGTCTGAATTGTTTTGTGTTGAGGAATTTCTGTAGATACTTGATGCATTATTTTGTGCAGTTTGTACATTCTTTAAAAGTAACATTTAATTTTTGCAGTGTTATGTATGGAAAGGTGCATATTTTGAGTTAACACTGTTTTGTAAATAATATTTACATTTGCAAAAAATTTGTTCGACTTGGACTCGACCAAGTTGAGATAACAAGGAATTTTCCACATTATATTTTTAATATTTAGATATATTGTACTTTTACGGCATATTTCAAGATGTTTTTCAATGGATATCCATTATTCTTGATTAAGGAAAAATTCTGGCATTGCAGAAAATGCACTTTTAAATTCGAATGATTTGTTGACTGTAAATATTTCCGAATTTCAACTTAGTCTAATATTTTTTCAGTTGAAGTGTCCCTATATATTTGACATTTTCAGTGATTTTTAAAGTGTAAAAAACCTGTAGAAGAGTTTTCAGTACTAAGCTGTCTACTATATATGTTTATTAATGGAAATAAATATTTGGTTAGGTTCCCTGTTTTTTCTTTTAATTGCTTTTAATTTTCTAATTATTTATATTCTTGAATATCGTTGAATACACAGTGGAGAAGGCAATGAGGAATTTCAGATGAGAAACGCAGTTTTGAAATCATATAATTAATCATTATAATTAATTGTTTGTTGAAAAAATCGATAAATACTTTTGTTTTTTTATGGTTATATCTATGTTCTTTTCTCAGGACCATAGAAGATAATTATTTTTCGTCAAGGTCAAGGGTAATCGAAATTCATTTTGGGGCCACTATTGGTACAAGTATGATTTCAAAAAACAATAGACATCCCATATACATAAATAAAAAATCGCTGAAATATCTTTTGACATGCCATTACATCTGTCATCCCTCTTGTGTTTCTGTGGTGAGTCGTTCAGTATTTTCTGTGGTTTCAGTCATTTTGGTGCATTTTTTTCATGTGTGTAACGAAAAATAAACAATTTTAGTATTTAAACAATTTTTGTCTCTTTTTTATAAGTAGAGGGAGAAATACATATACTTCGTATCGTACCAATGGAAAAAATTTAGTTCACTTCTTTCCAAATTATCCTCTGATATGAAATTGCCAATTATTGCACATATGAATATAATTGAAGATGGACGAGTGTTTTAATTTTCCTTGGGACAATTCAATGAATATTATCGAAGATGGGGAGGTGTTATATGATGCGGATGGTACAGAGATTCTGCCGGAACAAACCGAAGTTATATATGATACAGAAGCATCAGAGATTCCATCAAGTCATATTGGGCAATTTTCAGAATTAGAGCTGAGTTCTGGAAAAGGAGAGGACATACAAGATGGGAAACCATATCTCTCAAACGATAACACCTCGTCCGAGCAACTATCAAGTCAAGATAACTTCTCATTACTTTCCGCGGAAAGTCAAGTAACCGAGGAAGTAGTGATAGACCAGTGGGATGGGAATATTACAGAAGAAGTCGTTGCTTATGAACAACCTACAGAAGATGTTCAGGTTCCAATTCCATTGCAACAAGACGAATATATTTCTTTAAGGCCATATCCATGCGATTTCTGCAACAAGCGATTCAGAAATAAAACAACTCTTATAAATCACATGGCGGCACATCAGAAAACTCATAACTATCATGAATGCCCCAAGTGTAAAGTAAGGTTTATCAGCAAGAATGATCTTATGAATCATAAGAAGATTCATGAAGATGCTACAGATAATAACTCGAAGTTTTCGATAGTTTTTGAAAATAGACAGTCTTTTGTGTGCAAGCATTGTGGAGTGGGTAAGTTTTAGGAGATTGATTTGAAAATTTTGAATTATTAAAATTTTTTTCAGGATTTACTAGAGAAAAATCTTTGAATTCCCACCTTAGGATACATGAAGGAAATTACCAGTTATCGTGTCAAAAATGTAACCAATCCTTTCGGGATTCTACATTGTTGGCAGAACATTTGCACATGTTTCATGGAGAAAGAGATTTCAAGAGGAAAAACCGATATGGGACTTATTCTTGTAAAACTTGCGGAATATCTTTTTGTCGACAAGAAGATCTAAAGAGGCATCAACAAAATCACATAGAGGAGGAAATTGATAACAATTCTGATTCAGGTGAGTTACACTTGAAGTAATACTAGAAATTATCACAATTATTTTCTTAAATTTCGTTCTGTGAATGTTTAAAGTCAAAAAATCATAACCTTGAATAATACTATGTAATTTTTAATTGTTTGGTAAGGGAGGCTGAATTTTGAACATTTTTCCACAGGATTTACATGCAACGTGTGCGGGGAATTTTTTGCAGAGCCCCTGGATCTTTTAGCTCATGCGGAAGAGCATGCTCGTGGCTTCGAATATAAATGCGAGATATGTTCCGAGAACTTTATAGACGAGGAAACATGTGCTCTACATGTCCAGGAACAACATCCCGGAGAGGAAGGTTTACTGTGCAGCAAATGCCCCAGAGTTTTTTACGATGAGAATCGGTTAAAAAAGCACATGTTGTCCCATTCAAGTAAAACGATGAGGTCTAAAGTGCAGGACGAAGATTATTTGGATGAACGAACGGCTCGGAATTCTAGAAATAACCTCGGTAGATCTACAGACCACCAATTTTCCTGTCAGGAGTGCGGAAAATGTTTTGCTACGAGAAGCTCCCAGCAAATTCATATGAGGATCCACACAGGTAAATATTGAATTTTTTTTGTACAACTGCCTTTAAAAGTGACACTTTTAATGACAGCCAACACTTCACTCCATTTTCTTAAAATGAAATCAGATGAGAAAATTTCAGCAATTGCAAATTTTTATTATCAATATTTAAGAATCATTACTTATGAACATTAATATTAATCGTAAGACTAGAACAATTACTAACCCTGTGATGTTAGGGAGCTTCGCAACACATTATTAGAATCCTCAGCACCATCAATACTTGTAGAAACCGGAAGTACAATATTGGATGATGATAATCCAAAATTTGTTGAGGTTAGCAGAATTTTTTCAGCAATGACATTTCCATATGCAATGGAATGATCAACATAGCCCTCGGCTACCGTCGTAGACTCCCATCCACCATGTTTTTTAAATCCGTAATATTTGCTCCTGATTCTGCTAGCAATGAAGCGGAGGATCTTTGAAAAAATTTTCCTATATATTGCTTTGGTTCTGGCAGTTTGAGGAATTCGGCAACAATAGTTGGAATTTTCCCAATTGTAATAATACCAACTGGATTGGCAGTGCATTTATTATTCATGTATTTCAGGAAAAAACGACGATGTTTGATGACAGAAAGGCGCAGTGCAAAGTACTCATGAAAATAGTCTACATACTTCCCAATAATACTGAAAGAACGACTGACTTTCGTTTTTTTATTTGGAAGTTGTATAACCTATGATTTATTTGTTATCTCGATGTCTTCCACTGATAAATAACACAATTCTTCACGCCGACAGGCTCCAAATAATCCGAAAATAGTTGCAATCTTAACCATCAAGTATTTCTCATCTGGTGCCTCCTTTATAAACTTTTCAACTTGTTCACGAGTGAGAATTTTCGATTTTTTGGGACGATATCCTTCACTTTTCCTTTTTAAATATGCTATTACCTTAAAATATTTACTAACATCCACACCATTTTTAACTAGGGCGCTTGACTTTATCATTGAAAATTTGTTCCACAAAGTTGATGAACTCCATATTTTTGATTTTTCTTCTAAGTATGCCAGGAAAACAGTTTCACTGAAGTTCCCTTCTACATTTTCAAATTTACACCAGGCCAGGAAATTGTAATATGCAATATCGTACTGCTGAACAGATTTTTTAAGTAGGAGTTCCAGATTTCCTCTTCTTGCAGACTCTTCAATATCCAGAGGAACAACCAAATCGTCACTTTAATTAATAATCGGACTCTCGACAAACATATTAAGCAGTTAAAAACCCAAGACGAAAATTGGACGGGAACGAAATTCAAATGACAGCATCTTTCCTCATTTGTTAGTAATCATAACGTTGGCAACGTTTGCCATTCACAACAACCTTTTGATTATTTGAATATTAAAATGCATTTTGAAGTTTATTGTCATTGCAAATTCGCCCATTTCATTATCAAAATAAGGCAGTTGTACAAAAAACATTGTATGATATTTGTGTTGAAAGTGATTTTATTTTGTTCGTGAAATTGTTCAATTCACAAACTGTTTCACTCACAAAATAAAACGTCATTTTCAACACTCTTATCATAAATAACTATCTTATGTTATTTTCATAGTTTGTGATTCTTCGAGTAATATGATTGTTTCATTGAAATCTTAGGTGAACGTCCTTACGGCTGCAGTTTTTGCCACAAAGCCTTCACAGACGGGGGAACTCTGAGAAAACACGAAAGAATCCATACCGGAGAAAAACCATACGCATGCGTTGTATGCCCCAAAGCTTTCAACCAAAGAGTTGTCTTGAGGGAACATATACGATCACACCACGCTGGCCCCGATCCGAAGTTCTTAGACGGTGCAACCCCATTCTCTTGCCCCGTCTGTTCAGACATGTTTTCGGAATCTCACGACCTCATAGTGCATTTAATCCATCATTGCGACATGAACACAGCGATGAAAAGACAACCCAGAGTCGGTCCTAGGAAATACGTACGGAGGAGAAAGTTAAAACCGCACGAGATTGCGTTGATGTCTCAAGAAGAACCCACCCAAGAAGAATCCGATACTCAGGAAGAAATGACGGAGGAAGAACCTCAATATCAGCAGAATGGGAAAACACCTAGATACGAGATAGATATGGATACGAATTGGACTAGAAGAACTTTGAAAATTCCTCAAAATCGTAACGTTGAAGTTGAGGAGCCGTATATTGAGCCTCCTATTGAAGAAACCCCCATTCCGAATGAAGAAGAAGTAGTAGAAAATAAAAGTTCAGGATCTACATCGAAAGCAAAAATGATTTATACCGAGAAAAAGCCAAAATCAGTTGATATTCTCGATACAAAAGGAAGGAGGCATAAAAAGAAATTCACCACGAAAAGGATTTATCCGAATCACGTAGAAACTGTCAGACCGAGAACCAAAAATTGTACTTATTCAGATTCTAAAAGCGACAGACCTCCACTTGCTACTTTCTCTGAAGATACGACAGCTGTCAATAATCTACCTAACCTCAATTCTTATAGGAAGAGAAAACGGGATTTACCTAATGAACTTTATTCTCACCAAAATGAAACTTCTGAAGTTGGGGAAGAGCAAACGTTAGGATATAATGAATCTATTTCTACCGATACAGCCCAAGAAAATAGGAGAAAATCTACAAGAAAGTCGTCTAGAAACGAGAAACGTTCGAAGTCTTCCGTTGATGTGAAGATCGAAGAGACTCAGATTCCAGATCAAATAATGGTGAAGGAAGAATTTGAACAATGCGAAGAACAAATTGTTTACGAGACTCCTGAGTATTACGCTATTCCGGAGAGTAATTCTCTGCCCCGAGAATGCCCGGAAAAGATTTTCGAAGACGCTCCGGAATATATTAATCCTCAGAGTTTAATGCCGGAAGAATCGAGACCAAATATGGATCAAGAGTCTACTTTGAAGAAGGAGATTATGGATCCTCTTTTGGAGTTGGCTGAAATTTCGATGCAACACGCAAAAAGTCTTTTTCAGTGCGAGATGTGTAACGCTGTATTTTTAGAGAAGTCACAATTAGTCAGTCATGTTAATGTGCACATCTGACGCTAGTAGGAAATACCTTGTTGAATATTGGTTATAGTGTAAGATAAGCGTATTTTCTTTTGAAAATATTTAGTTGTTAAGGTATCAAAGTGCTTTGAATTTGTAATTATTTTCAATTCTTTACATCGCCAATTTGTTTCAAAGTTCGATTTGTTTTCCATATTTTTATATTCAGGAAACCGTAGGATATTTTAGTGAGATACTTGTATCGATGTTTTATTCTAAGTTGGAAATAAACAGTCATATTTTTATATTCTTTCTTTCAAGTGTGAAAAAAAAAATTTCGAGCTGTATCGTCCGGGGGCATTTTTTTGACTAATTCGGGATCGCAGATCACGAATATGCAATTGCTTTTTCTCTATTATCGGTTTTTTTGGGAAATAAATCATTTTTTGTGGAAAATCTTCGAAAATTTTGTCAAATTTGATGAGCTGTAGCAACCAGAAAAATCGAACTAGAAGAATGCCGATTTTTTTGCTCATAGATTGATCCTTCAAGAATGTAATGTCTAATTTTCATTTGCCTACCACGACTAGTTTAGATTTTCTGATTTTTTCTGCGAAGGTTCAAAATTTGGGATTTTCCATCAACCATAACTTGAAAAATAATTGTTTTAGAAAAAAACTGTTTGCATATTCGTAATCTACGTCCCCGTATTAGTCAACAGTATAAATTTAGTTTTGATCCGAGCAAAAAAAATTTTTTGCAATTTTTCCATACATATGCATGGAAATTTTGCCAAAAAAATTATTTTCTCTGATCCGCGTGAAAATTGAACTACTGAGTAAATCGAGGGCGTAGATTACGAATATGCAAACAGATTTTTGCCGAAAAAATTATTTTCCAAGTTATGGCCGATGGAAAATTCGAAATTTAGGACCTTCGCGGAAAAAATCGAAAAATCTAAAATTTTCGCGATAGGTGAACAAAAATTGGACCTTTATATTCTTGAAGGATCTATCTGTCAGCAAAAAAATCAGCATTCGTCCAGTGTAATTTTTCTGGCTGCTACAGCACGTCAAAGTTGACCAAATTTTCAAAAATTTTTCACAAAAAGTGATTTATTTCCCAAAATACTCATACTAGAGAAAAACTCATCGCATATTCGTGATCTACGACCTCGAATTAGTCGAAAAAATGACCCAAGTCGATATACCTAGGAAAAAAAATTAATATCCATCTCGAGGTCTTTAGTGAAAATATTCCACAGAACACTAATGTGTAATCATAGACGGCCATGTATTCTCAGCGTTCTGTGCACAGAACATATAGTTCTGTGATTAAACCATGAACACAGAATATCTATCCTTAAGATAGAATATCTATCCTTAAGGATAGATATTCTGTGCCATGAACTGACGTTTAAGAGGAAATTTGACATTTCGAACGAAATGATCTACTATTTATTTGAACTTATGCCATCATTTGACATAGGGTAGTGCCAATGTCTGCAATTAATCAAAACAAACAAGTTGAATTTGGAGGAATCGAAAGATGTCATTTGAGGGCGGATTTCAAAATATTGAAATGTGATTATCTATTAAATTTTCACTTTCCTCGTGATAACATCAACATGGATACGAATAAGAGATATATTTACACTCTGTTGACGCAGAATTCCAAGTATTATTGGAAATTTTTGATGAGCTATGTGATTCTTATGCTCTTCCTTTTTGGGATACTTGTCTTTTGTCAAGTTTTTTCAACGATTAGGATAATAATCTCCATAGTTTATATAATATCCTTGTGGATTTTCACTGTCTGGATAACAGTGGCATTTCTAAGGAAGCTATTCATCAGAAACGAACTTTTGAATTGGAATATATCTCAAAATGATAAAATCGAATTCGTTCGTTCAAATACTGAAAGAGATGTTATCCATAGATTATCTGAGGATATTGTGAATCAGTTCATCAACGTTTGGTATCATGAAATAAGTGAAGATGATAAATTTTCAGCAGAAAGTGAAATTTTCATCGAAAGGACCCTCAATTTACTGAACAAATCTCTTTATTCCATAAATAAGAAGCATTTTACTTATGCTGTTTCCAATATCTTTCTAAAGCATCTCAAAGAATTTCGGAGAAGCCTGAAACTCAAAGAGAAGAATGGGATCAAAGTCTCTGATTTATATAGGTGAGGAAACACTTGTCTCCTTTAGTAAGTCATATCAAAAACATATGCCTTAACTGCAAGATTCTGGAGAATCTTACTTGCTTCTTGTATTTCCTACTATTCATCATACACAATTGGATGATTTTTTTCAGATATTCATTTTCTCTTTTACCAAACAAAAATAGTTGCGAATATTACATACATCAAATGACAAAAAAGGTATTGGTTAACTTCATTCATTGGGAATTATGGAATTCACTTCCATGCAAATTGGTGATAGCAATCATATCAAGTAAATTATCATACCTAATAGATTTATGTTCACATCCTGAGTTTTTAAACTACTACTTGTTGAAAATTTTGCTTTCTGAACAACAAGCCTTGGAACTTAAACTAATTCAATATACACACATTAAGCTTAGATCATCAAATATCGATGAAGACTTGAAAAAAAAGATTCTCATAGAAGAAGAATGTACATTCGAAGAAACAATTTCGAAAGGAGACAAAATTGAGACCAAAAACGATGTTGAAAAGGACTCAAGTAAATCTCAAAATTCAGAGGTAACAGTTTAAACATAAAATAAGTTTGATTTGATTAGATTTGGTTTTCAGGAAACAAGTGAAACTGTAGAAACGCCTATGAAAAAAATTAGTGAAGAAGTGAAGGTTTACGAGCCTAAAAGTTCAAATGAAAAATGGAACAAAACGCTGGACTTGACTTCAGTAAGCTTAGGAGAAGATCCTTTAGAAAGTCCTAGTCAAAGGAGAAATCTAACTGAAGCTATTGATGTTCTGAAAGATGAAAAAAATGATATGACCACCAGAGGAGGTAAGTGATCTACCTTTGTACAACTATTTTATTTTTAATTTTTTTTGAAATATATTATGAATGCATGAATATTAGGCATTTCCAGTCAGCTGATTTTGACACAACAATCTTCTATGTTGTGAGGGGCACACAAACTTTAGAAACCAGTTAAAGTGTTAAAAACACCTTCTTTTTGGGCGAAATCCTCATACTACGTGAGAAATCTCAAGTAATACAGGATAGAGTATAAAAATACACAAAAATCTGGCAAAATCACTGCTTTCCATTTGCTAAATTTGCTTTGTGTGCCCCTCACGACTTCGCAACGCATGCTCTGTTGACGTGTGTGACGTCAGCTGGAAATGCCTAATTATCTCGGAATAAGTGAGGTTAAGTTAGGTTAGCCACCAGCTGTCAAAAGGATGTTCAACTGTCAAATGGATAGAAAATGTAAATTAATAAAAGAATTTTGATTGTATTTATTATAATATGTAAAGGTATGGAGCATAGGATGAACAACAACAAAACAATATTGGAGGAGATGAAAACATATGACATCGATGGAAGGTTTCAAAAGTACAATGAAACCATTCAGTAAGTGTATGGGTTAGTATTGAAAACTAATAACCAGCATGGAATGTATAATTGTGATTCCCACAAGTATGAAAAACTGTAGATGGTGGAAACATTCTGTCCAGCTTGATATTCTGTGGTAGATGCATTTTGTTATAAACTATCGAACAGTAAATTACATGTGAACACTGAAAAAGAAGAAGAAGAGAAGAAGATAGACACATAAATGTCGGAGAATGAGGATAATCAGAATTAACAAATGAAGATTGCTAGGAAAACCTACTATATGTCGTTCTATAACTGCTCTGACTCATGCTCCTCTTTGTATGGTTGGCTTGATTACCTCTGATCAATTTCTCGATGTAACAATGCACATATTAGAATAGATTCGCAATTATTTACTTATGGCAGACATGCTAAATACTCGATGTGTAAATGTATTGAGAATGCAAATGGAAATCTGCCGATTCTTTTCAACCTTGACATTTCATTCATCATTAGAAATTTTTGACAGGTAACCAACTCATCTGTTGGCATTCCTGATTTGACATTTCTGACCTCCTGGCGCCATCTATCGAAAACCGGCCGTTTTCCATTGACATTTCTATGAGCTTGTCGATATGTTCCACAGATGGGGTATTTTGCAGGCGACGCAACCGTAAGCACTCTAAGAGACATCAAAGGTTTCCAAGAAAACACCGTAAACCACCGTGGTTAAGCCGATGTCACACGCTACGTCGCAGCCCTGCACAAAATCGGCGATTTTCAGGTAGGCCCCTTAGTCGATCGAAACTCGCAAACTGAACTGTCTTCTCCGAAAGGACGAGGCAGCGGGTGGTGGAGGGGCTGTTCGACCTTGGAATGGCCGGCCTTCGGAAAGGTTTGAAGCTGACTGGTTTGCAGGAAAACTGTACGCAAGAAGGTATGATATCCGAGAATAAAATGAAGCAATCGCTGGTTAGCCCCGTTGTCTCTAACAAAAAAGCCAGGCCCCCTTCTAACGCTGAGCTTGCTGTGAGGAGTGTGTGTGGATGAATCCTCTACAGTCGAACATCGATGACGATGTGAGTTCGTCCTGAAATGTAATTTTGTTTGCTGGTGGAAATAAGAACACTGAATTGTTCTTCGATGTTGTATTTTGTCAATTTACTTGATAAACCTACTCGGCCTGTCTCACTTGATGACAGTTTGACATTTCGATCTGTCAGTAGATTGACATAGAGAAAGATGTTTAGGATCTTACCCATACTCTGAACGTAGCTTAAGCTTTGAGAAGACCATTTTTCATTCAAACACTATATGCTTATTCATCAATATTCTGTAAGTCTTAACAAAAACCATGAGAATACTAATGTTTTGCACCAAAGTTTATTATTTCACTCGATACAAACATATTTTCATTGATTCATTTACGATTTGTTTGAAATAAGGAACCAAACCTTATTGTGATGTATTTTGAATACCGAGTGTCTTATTTCAGTGTGTCGGTATAGAGGGTTATTCACGAATATGGCTCTATAGATTATTTTTAGGAAAGACACACAGATTCAGGATTGAAATTCTAAAGGTGAGATCTCGTATATTTTCTAAAAGTTCTAGGACTTCTGGTTTTTCCGGATGTGACATCAACTTTCATTTTTCAAATGGGAAGACCCATTTTTTATTGCATAAATAGATTCTCCATTGAATTCTGAGACTTTTTGATTCCAAAAGCTTGAATTTTCCCGAGAAAATTCTCTTTAAATGAGGAAAAACGAAAAAAAATCTCAAAATTGAACTCTTTTGAAATACAGACAACTTCGAGGTTTTTTCATTAAAAATTCTCATTTGTGAGAATCTCTGAGAAGAAAGGCTGATGTATTTGTCCAGATAGCGTGATTTTCAGAATATGATCACAAATTCTTTGTCAAAGTTTGAATTGACGAAACATCAAAAAATCGTTTTTTTTTCAAATTGGAAACCCATTTTTTCGAAGCATTTTCGAAATCTTCGTCAAAAAAATAATAGGAGCATACGTCCAAGACTTTTATCCCAAAGTGAATATTTTTCGAGATATTCAGTAAAAACGATTTTGTCTTCAATTTTCAATCTCATTCCGAATGGGTTTTTTTTCTGGAAAATAATTAGCGTTCAAGTGAAATTTTTGGAAATCTCTGTTATCTTTAGTTCAGACGAGTTCAGTTTTTCTTTATTCTTAAAACTTAGGATAATTTCCGCAAATTCTTAATTCTGGAGAATTTATTTTTTGTTATGGTAGGGAAATTTGATTTTTCAGTAATGAAATTGTTCTATGTTTTTTTTTTTTTAATTCAAACATTTTTGTTGACACAAAAACAGATTACAAAAAACTGGCACCAGGGCTTACAAAATACTATAACTTAGCCTGTTCAACTAAAAATAAATTTTATAACATTAATAAACTATATATTTCAAACAAAAAGCTAAATCTTACTGAGAAAATGACAGAGGTTACGGCACATTTTTTTGGTAGTATCAACTTCAACAGGGACTTGATTATACGAATGAATGCTGCCAGATATAGGTGAATGTAAACATTTTGTTTTTCTTGCCGAGTTTCTTCTTAGGTACTGACTTTTTCTTGTTTCATATTGGTGGAAATTTCTATTGTTCTGTTGATAATTCTTTCAAAAGCATTAAAAATCACCATTAAAATTTCAATCCTGAATCTTGTGTCTTTCCTAGCCATATTCGTGAATAACCCTGTACACATATATCACGAGAACATTCCTGCAATTTTTTTAGGTCCTCGGAGACAACGACGAAGTCGACCATGTTCCCTCCATCTTGATGGACAGTTTTGAGTACAGTAGTCCAGATCCAGAGTACGAAGAAGCAGCCGATTTCGCAACCACCATAGCTAAACTAAGGTCGCTCCTTCAGCAAAAGTCATCGTCAGAATCTATTTCGACAACCCCCGCTGCAAGTCCCATGTGTGCATCTTTCTGTTGACTTTTAGGGGTTGATCTTTATTTCATCACATTCCAAGATCCCTGCAGAAACTCATCCAAACGCTAACGCTTTCAAATTGCCTTGTACAGAATGTATTATAACTTTTTTCGTTCTTCGCTTCAAAACTTGTTTATAACATCTTTGTGTTGAATTAATAACTTCATTCTATACATACAGATGGGGATCAATCCTAAGAATCAAATAATCTTTTCCGCCTTAACCTTGATGTATTCAATCTCTTTGAAATGCTATTTTATAGGTTACCTGAGAACAATAAATCTCTCATGGATATGGAAGATGTAGATGGTTTCATCCCGAGCATCTACAAAGTATGTGCCAAAACCGCCACAGGCGTCTTTAATAACACGCTTAACACAATTAAAACTGCCCTACCAGGCACCGACGAAGAAATAATCACATACGGCCCTGAAAAATGGGAGTTTAGGAGTATGGAAGAGAAGGTATTTATTTCGTTCGCTGCGTAACAAAACTAAACTGTTTTTATTTGAAGGGGGCGCCTCTTATGTCGAGAATGGAGAGATTGCTTCAGGAAAGGAAAGATTTTTGTATGATCGAAACGGCTTACGACGCTTACGATTCTCAAGAACCCCCAGTGAAAACGTTTGTGTCCGATGTGTTTTTAGGTGAGGGAAATCACTTTTTTATGATAATAGAGGGTTATTCAAACACAAACACAGGCCTAACTCTATTAGAAGATCCTGTAATAAAAGATTCGAAATGGATTTATTTTTTGACAACTTTAGTATGACATTTCCTTTATTTTGACAGTTGTGGGAGGCTGTTTAACCTAGAAGATAACGAGAACTGTCAAAATAAGGGATCTTGCATGGGTAAATGTCAAAATAAGGGAAACTTTTTTCAAGTTAGGCCTCTATTTGCGTTTCGATAACTCTCTAATTCATGGATGTTTTTTCTAGACGAAACTGATGACTTTGAATCGAAGGTTCCTTTAGCGAGGACGTTTATAGACATCATTTGCGAATTGATAGCCGATTCGGACTCCCTTGTTTCTCAAGAGCCCTTCGTTAAATTCCTCCTGTTGGTCCTTGGCAAATCGATCGAAGACGTGATCATTTCGAAAGTTGAAGACGTCTTCGATAATGTGTATTTAACCGAAGTTCCGAAGGGTGCAGATCGTAGGGTATTAACGATGGACTTTGATGTTTATGTCGATTACTTAATTTCAGTATTGCCAGGTGAGTTTTTTTTTTTAAATTGATTGCCGAGGTTTATTCATCATTTATTATTTTGTTTTAGATGCTGTGAATTTATTAGCGAACCATTCCATCCTTAAAGATGCGATAGATACATTAGTATTATCGATTCAGATGAAAAAGTGTAACAAAGATGTCATTTTACAAATATTCGATTTCATGGTTCTCAGGTTTATTGACGATAACTCTAAAATTAATCCTCAAAGTTGAAGACTAAAGCTTTTTCTTCTAGTCATATTCCAAATAGTAATATATAGATTTTAAATTTTACTAAATTATTTTACGTATTTTATCTAAAAGACTTCTTTTATTGTATTATAACAATTGTGATCGTTTTAAAGTTTTATTAAATTGTTAAGGAATTGAAATTTCTCTACCTTTTCTTCGAAATCTTTTATTTGTTAATTTATCAGTGATACATGAATCTTGTATATTTCGTATGGATATTCATTAAAAAAATCAGTTAGTGCTACGGCAAATACCATTTATACATTGTAGTCCATCTTTGCATGCAGAAGTAGCTGGGGGCCCCCTAGTAAGAGTGGTGGACATGAGTCTCCTTCATCTATGATAAGAAATCGTGTTAGATCAACCACATACAAAATTATTCACCGAAATTGAAAAATTGCAATCGGTAGGTTCAAAATGAATTTTTTACCTAAAAGAGTGAAGCATATAGGACAGCATCCGCAAGGAGTCAGTTGTATGCGTTGATTTGGATTTCGACAAGTTCCTCTTGAAGCACAAGGCACATTATCGCAATAACCTGGCCGACATTCTGGACCTTGCCCGTAAGCACAAATAAACACCATGAGAAGTATCACAAAACTAAGTATTGTTGGTTTGAAAATCATTTTGTTCTGTATGATCTGGTGAACTCGAAATGGATAATACTTACCTCAGAAATTACTCTCATTTATATATATTC